>JAKOPK010000092.1:0-85358 GCA_024195185.1 Coniferiporia weirii
TTCGTTATCGAATCATTGTCATTATTAACTAAAGCTACATCGACACGATTTAGTACGTGTGTAAAAAGAAAAGGAGTCCGTCTGTCCCGATTCCAAGCAAGCAAGAAATGGAAGGGGGGGAGAAGAGACAGAGACAGAAATCTATGAGGAAGATAGGGGAGGGCCGGCGCAATTTTGGTTTCCTTGGTCAGGTAGGTTCGTATGTCGGAAAGTAAGTAGGTGAGGCGAAGGCGTGCGAATGGCGTGTGGCGCGTGTGCAGGAAATGGAGGTATAGAAAAACAGTCATGAAATCAAAATCATAGCATCGTGACAATGAGGCATGCGAGAAGGAAGAGAAGAAAAAGAATATAAAGAGAAGAGAAAACATAAGAATTTTACGGGTTCGCAGCGTACTTGCTCTTAGCGCGTATACGCTCTCCATAGTGCCATAAAAACCACGGTCTGGAAGCATCATACTCAAATGTCAGCACACACGCGCAATTTTCAGAAATGATGTGTGGGACGTACGCAGGGCATCCGAAGGCGATAGCGAACGCAGCAAGGATAGTGTTGCCTTTACCATACCCTAACGCGTTATACATCGCCGGTGCGAAAAGCGGGAAGCCAAAGCCAGCGAGGGAGCGTAGGAAGGAGACCGCAGCGAGCGCAGACGCGGCGTGCAGCGTGAACGAGTCGATGACGTATGTCTGGATCGACTGGAAGTTGAGCACCATGCCCCCACCGATGAATGCGATGCCGATATCGGGCACAAGCCAAAATACGCGGTTTTGTGCGCTCCAGCCGTAGATCAAAAGACCTATTGGAAGGAAAATTGTTCCGGGTACCATTGAAGCTGAGCGATCTCGTCAGCAACAAAACTAAGGTACGGGAAGAGGGGGATCTGAATACTCACGTAGCCGATACTCTGGCCTCCCCGCTCCACCGTTTTTCTCTTTGAGATAACGGTAGATAGGATCGAGCAGGCGCGCGTTAATTTGACTACAGCCCGTAAGCCCGATACCAAGCGCGAGATAGTTGAGTCCGGAGATGCCGACAGACTCTCCATATTTGCCTTGGAAGATACCCGGAATTGTCGTGAGGATGAGATAGATTAGACCGTATCTGAAGTAGAAACATGAAACCTTAGCCATACGACTCAGGACGTAAGGAGTAGAATACTTACACAAATGCCATGTAGACGCCAAGCAATTGGATGATCGGCTCCTTCACGAAAAGCGCGAAGGGACGCACAATTGCCTTGACCATGACGTGTTTCCAGCTATACGAATCGCAGTCAGACGGATAAGTAAACGAAATAAGGACAGGTGACCTACCCGGCCTCCGGCTTCTGGAAAGCGGTGGAGACACGGCTGGTATCTTCCTTTGATAAGCCGAGCCCTTTCCTTACTTTTCGCGCCTTGCGCTCGAGTAGAAGCGGTGCAAAAGCTAAACAACGAAACGGAATCAGAAAAACAATCTGCGCCAAGACAGATCAAAATACACGCACTCTCTGTCAGGAAGAACAGACCGAGAACTTGTACGCAGCCATCCGCGATCGAAGTGGACCAAAACTATTACATGAAGAAATTAAAGCATAAGCGTCCCTCATGGCAAATACGCTTGGTCCAAAGACAAAACGTACCACCCAGCGCCATGTCGACCTCTCCGCGATCCATGCGCCACAGAGCGGGCCTATGGCCGGTCCGAGTAGAGGCGCAAGTGAGTAGAGGGCAATTGCCTGCCCACGCTCCTCCGGGCGCCAACAGTCGCCAAGGACAGCTCCACCAACCTGCATGCACAGCCAAAAATACATTTAGTACCCTCGCTGATCAGAGATTAGAGAATAAATACGTACAGCGAGGGGAGCGCTCCCACCGAGTCCTGAGAGGAAACGAAAAGCGATTAGCTCACCCGTCGTCTGCGCACCTCCGCAGGCGAGGTTCCAAACTAAAAATAAGAATACAATGAGGCGGTGTCGAAAGTTAGCATGTAAATTGACTCGTACCCAGGTACCAGCAATTCGCGAGCTGTAAAACGCGTGATCGACCATATACCTCGGAAAGGGGTCCAAGAAATAAAGGACCAAATGCTGTGGATTTTAAGGTTAACACGATCTCTCGCTACGGTTTAGCAAAGCAGTTGACGTACCGTATCCCAGAACGAAAACAGAGGTCGCCATCGCAATAATCACAGTGCTTGTTATGCCGAACTCCCTTGCTATTTGGTCTGTGGCAGGAGCGACCATGGAGGAGGATACGGGCGAAATAAAAGTGAAAGCGGACACGATAAGAGTAATAGTCCATTTTCGTTTGTATGTCCAACTGCGATGAAACGCGGGGATCAGTATTGCATTTTCTAACATAATTGCGCAGTCGGCAACTCACTTTCGTGGATTCTCCGGGTCGTCCGGTCCGTCCCAGTCAACAACAATAGGTTCGCCCTTCTCCGCATCCCCACCGCCGCCAAAGCCAGACTCGAGTGCCTTGGGATTTGTGTCCTCGTCGCGGCCATGGGGCGTCACGGACGTATCGTTTGAGTTCCTGCGTGTCGCAGCCTCGCTATCCGGAGCGTTGTCAGCCTTCCGTCTCTTTTCCTCTTCCTCGCTCTGCTTGTCACGTAGGGGAAGGTCTACGGGTGGCGCCTGGAGAACCGAGTCGTCTCCAGCCAGACGCTCTGCCGTGGCCACGGATGTCTCTGCTTTCCCGTCAGTGTTGGACATCGCTCGCAGAGGGCGGAGGTTATCGAGTGGGTGTATGGCATGGCTCCAACCGAGGGCTTAAATATGGACGGGAAGTGAAGCCGACGGTTATGACGATTATCAGCAAGGGTGAACGGCTTGTTTACAATCCGCCCATTACGAAATCTCGCTTTCGGTCCGTAAGGCACAGTTTCGGATTCCTTTCTGGGCAATTTTCTTTACTTCCGCTGATGCCGAGCACTGCCGAGAATGTCGTGCCGACCAGCCGACTCGATTTAAAGAACGCCTTAGGATCGGGAGTTACTCTTTAATCAGCTAAAGCGGACACACTTTGTCTTACCCGCCCCAGCAAGTTAATAGTCCTTCGCACAAACCTCCGTTGCTCTATTATCTCCGTCAGGCATAGCGTCCGCAACCCTTTACCCCCGTCCATGCGCGGCTCATCAGTCACCGGTACGAAAAATATGAAAGAGTCTGACTAATGCTTCGGTCGGGGATCGCGGATATTCAGTGAAGGTGGAGGTGCCAATAGAGGGGCTCCGTGTGCCGAAGTCAACATGGCCAGAGCCATGCCGACGCCTATTGGCCAGTATAACGATAGCGTGCCGTTTTTCTGCCGCGCCGTCGGCACTCACAGTCAGAAGCGCCATGCGTTTACCTTATTCGCGAGTTTGCGCCAATTTTACTGACCCGATCATTCCTTACGAGGGGCTGATTGCAGTCGGAACAAGAAGCCCTCGCACAATCGATCTTTGTTCCGCGAGACTTGCGAACAAAGCGGTATATGTAGTCGGGACTCGAAGGCGCCTGAGTCTCAGATGAGTGTGGTCTGGTTGCCGTTGAATCTGTTGACCCGACGCGGAAAAGTGACAACTTACCCTAAGCCCTTCGCCGTCATAATCCTAGAGACTTACGAGGAAATTCATACCACAAAGACTCAAGTCATCCTTCACAGTTCACAAGGGATAATCGATAAATGCATCGAGAGTGAGACGGAAGCACAGGACTCGCTACAGATTTTCCGGCATTACTATTGATACTCGCTCATACGTTACAATGATTAATGATAAATGGTATTTTTGGAGGATCAGCAGATCTGTTTACCCTTCAGCAACTTTCGAGGTCACCGGAAGGGACCTGTGTCGCTATTTTAGGATTCGCGTTCTTTTCGGAGTTCTTCGGACATGCCGCATCTACATCATAGTACGGTACCTTCTCCGCAAACATAATTTACTTTCTCTTGTTTCTCTAAAAATGAAAGTAAGCCGATCAAGTCCGGCACGAATTTCATTACGCTGACAAGGAACTGAAATAAGTGCTAGGTTTCGTACAAACGGCTCTTTCTCTCACGCACGCGCCCACCAGTCGACTACATACATATAATTGTCACTTTCACATTGGCGAAGTACGCGTTTAAATAAATAATAGCGGGAACTCTATGGCAGCTGCCTCTTTCAACTGCATCAACTTCTGCATTAACTACTCACATCACTCATCCGTTTAAAATAAAAAGGATCCTCATCCTACTACCACATCAGCCACAAGACCCTAAGCTAATCCTTAACCTACCCCTGATTCCCAATTTATCCCCAGCCTCTAGAAGACACTACGGGAGGTGCGGTCAAAGCAACACATCAACAGCCTTCCCCAGCTCCGCCCATCCATCGCCTCCTTCCTCCCAGTACTGCGTAAACGTCCTCCCGAGCTTCTGGGCATTCGCGCGCTTCACGCGGCCGTCCTCCCCGCGCATCTTCGTGAATACCTCAGCGGCTTCGCGGCGCACAGCTGCGACTGTGCCCTCGGGCGAGCGCCCCCCGAGGCGGTGCATCGGCCGCAGTCCGTGCCCGGTGCGCACCTCGAGCAGCTCGTATCCCGCGTTGTGCGTCACGGATATGTTCGCGGCGTTGATAGGCTGATCGGCTTCGAATGGCCAGCAGATTCTAGATAGGATAAGGGGTAACGCCCATGAGCCAAATAACTGCAAACGAAATATCTCGAAGACGTACAGAGGTATACCCTCCGTCAGGGACTCCATAACGGAGTTGTGGCCGCAGTGAGTCATAAACCATCCACAAGCCTGTGAAGCTGGAATTAGCTGACTTCCTCGAGAGAAGAGAAAAAAGGACGCGACGTGCATCGTGATGGAGAATTATCTGCTGCGGGAGCCAGGTTGACATGAAACCTAGCCCTGAGGCTTTCACTTTTTCTTTGATCTCTTCGGTAACGACGGCGAATGGAGACGCATGACTGAAAAGCTTCAAAATGCGGTCTTGAGACAACACATAAAACAAAGACTGAGGAGAAGGCTTACGAATGGAATTTGTTGTTCTATAAGGACATCGATGATCGCCCAAATTTTCTCGGGCTCAGTGGACCACCAGACACTACCAAACGATATCTGTTTAAGTGAAATAGAAAAAGAAATCAACATCCTCTTTTCCTGGTTCAGGAAGCGGTCTGGACGCACATAAACGACCGAGTGTTTCCCGAACTTTTCCAAGGCCTTGTTCAAGAAGTCGTTCACCTCACTTGCAATCGGAGATTGGGACTTTTCCCTTTCGAGGGACGTTGCGTCTGCGGGGGGGGACAACGGCCCGACAGCTATGACTGGACGCGGTCCATACCACTCTTGCCACACATCGAATGCGCGGCCCTCATAGATTCGGTTGCTCGCGTTAATGACACCATCACATTGGGAAAGCGTCCTATGAAGTTCCAGAATAGACGCGTACTGTCGGACATCGTGTTTATCAAAAGGTAACACCGAACAGACTCACCTGTGCGCGTATTGGGAAAACCCAGCCAGGTCTACAGGGAGCGCTAGCTGGTCGGATTTACCGGGTCAATGAATTGTTCCAACTGCCCCGGAGGGAAACAAAATATGGACATACAACTTGCGGAGAGAATTCATAATCATACATCGGTGGTATCCCGGGAAGTTCAATGACTTCGTTCCTAATCCTGCGGTAAATCTGATACACCAAATAAACACATGATGAACACCATTCATAAACGAAAGCAGAAAGAATAGCCAGACCTTTTCTGTTTCGATTTTGCGCGTCTCCTCGTCCTCGGCAGTAATGGCCTCGACCTTCGCTACCATATCTCCGTTGCCGCCATAGCGCTCGGGACCAAAGAGAAAGATCACTCCAGTTACCGCACCAGACTGCCAAGCATAGATCAGGACGTCTGTCCCGCTCACGGAACGTATTCTCGCGATGGTCTCATACATGAAGAACTGCAATAAAGCTTATAAGCGCTGTCTCTGTAAACTGAAATGTCAAAGATATTCAGCTCACGTCGAGTACGACGAGCTGAGGCGGCTCTATAGCTTCGTACAAATGTTCGCTGTCCGGTACAGCCGCAATCCGCTTGCCGGCATAAAGGGTCTTGTACCCTTCGAAGAACGCCGTCTTGAAAAGGTCCAACTCATGTATTTGAGGAGACGTAGGTAGAGCTACGACCCTTATGATTTGAACTTAGATCAGTGAACGGTATTCCTTGTCTCTGACCGAGAGAATTTGTGTAGGTTAATTGCGTACCTGATTAGCGACCTCAAAGCTTCCTCCCCTTCTGGCAAGAATTGCCTCGCGACTTCGCTGGTGACTTTGTCGAGGTAGGGAACAGATGTGAACAATGTCGCGTAGACGCGACGAAGGCGCACGACTTTCACAAGCAGGGCGCACAAAGGCTTTACGTGTCCTGTATTTGGAAAGGTCTCGCCGTTTAGTCTAATAATGCCGAAGACGAGAACAAGGACAAGGAAACATACCCCAGAACGGGAGGGCTACAGCGACAATGTGTCCGCGTGGGAGAGCGCTTACGGTAGCCATTGAGGTTGGATGTTGGGATGTAAGGAGTCTAGAATCGATGTGGGTTTGCGTTGGCTCTTAGGTGAGAGCTTATATACCGAATCACATCCTCGACCCTTCACGCATAATAACCATATTGCAATCTGGAAGAGCAGAAACGGTACGTGTGTAAGAGTCCGAAGCGGAGCTACGCGCGTCTATTTATCTCTGGCGAATCTGATGGCTGGATTACACCAAAGCGGGCCGGTCCCGAGGCGGGAAGCGACAAAGAAGTGACGATGACCACGAAACGGTGGAATTAGAGTCAGCAAGTTGTAAATTCTCGTACGTCATCCTCCCCTCCCTCCCCTCAATCGAGCCAACCCGAAAGCGAGATTCAGGGAATGTCAAAGCCGAGAAAGGGCAATTACGAGCGGTGAACTGTGATGTGCTCCATATTTGACAGAATGGCTCCGAAAAGCTGCTTCTGTAGTCACTGACAACGCCGCGGGTAAGTAGTGGTCCAGTGGGCGATTTGGAATACACAATAAGGGACCAGACCCAAGAATCAACAGCATGAGAGTAAAACTTCTGTGTAATAGCAGCAGAGCAACATGCAAGCAAGCCGACAACGCTGACGTGTCCCGTCTCACGGAGCGCACAGGAAGACTGACCAAGCCACGAAGCAAATCTTGAACATTCGAAATTGATTAGCAACGACGATTGATCACCCGAGATCGGCCCCCCTAAGAGCAAGAAGTCTACAGCAATCAGAGCCTCTGTTCCGCGCAGCAGATGGTAGCCGCGACTCGCTTCGTTCATGATGCGCCTCAAGATCATCGTGCGACCAAAACGCAGGAATCCGAAGAACTCGGCTGATTCAGCTCCGAGTCGGGGGGAGCCCACGACCGCTCAGTGCCGGCCGTAGGCAGCCTCCGTCTTCAACTTCAAAAAAAACGCAACTAGACTCCCACAGCAATCCCAAAGAGATGCACGAAGCACCCAGGCCCACAAGAGAATGTGTTCAACAACTTCAATTCCAACTTCGGCGCTGGGCGGACGCAGATCTTTCCAAATCTAGGGTTAAGATCGTGAAAAACCATATCTTCTGTATTAAGAATTTCCCGATAGCAGATCCACTCTCTTCCACTACAGAGGCCGCGATTTTATCTGCGACCGCGCAGTTGCCTAATGGAAAGCGTTTGAATCTAGTCTAAGCCCTATCTGCGCTAGTCATTTTCCACGGCTTCCAGGACCCTAGTTCCCGTCTTTATAAAAATCACTTCACATTATGAATTTTTCCAAAAAAGGAACTATTTTCATTCTCTATCCCTACTATCGTGTGACCTCTCTTACAAAATTTTTATATTTTGAACCTACAGAACACAAATTTTCTTGGATGCACTTCTTTCCTTACTTGTTCATTGTACTTGCAATTATCTATCTCCAGCAATTTTCCAGATAGTTTTTGATAAGCAGAATCTCTCAGAATGAAGGTGTCCCCCTCTTACAAAACTTTGGTCACACTCTGTCACAGAAATTCTTAACACTCCAACTGATGGGCACTCGGCATTAGGGCAGTCGCTGGCGGAGTTTTAAATGGAACAGACATGCCGGGTGCATTCTGTCACCTTTTGTCACCCTGTAGATAAATTTCTCTCTTTCGACGCACCACAATGAGCTATTCCTCTTGGAATAGCACAATAACATGACCTGATATCTAATAAATAAGTTTATGACAATATATCTGCTGATATGCGTGCATGTTGTGTGGGCCGGTGGTCCCAAATGACCTCTACAGACCGAAAAAACATGTATTTTGACAATGGCTTCACACCAATGCAATTTTTTACAAAGGAAATTTTGCAGTTACTGTTATATAGTCTACTAGAGCCTACATGAATTTTTCCGAAGGTAGTTTAGTTGTGTGGAAGCTCAGAAATGCGATTTTGTAAGAGGGGTACCCTTTGTAAGAGGGGTCACACGATAGTAGAGGCAGCCCGACGATAAAAAAATACCCAGGACCGAAGAAAAATCAGCATATAAACGGAAAGCACCACTAAATCAATATTACCGAGTACACACTACCAATGACCCACTGTACGCATCACCCCTCTCTTCTTCAAAAACCAGTAAAGCGGAAAGTCGATTTATTGCGACAAACCAGACACAAACAACACACACTGGCAGTAACACAGCATACAACAGACCAGTATAAAAGCGCTCAAAAGAAAAGAAAAGAAGGAAAGAAAGAAAGAAAGAAGGAAAGAAAAATGACAAAAAGAAAAATCTATGTGATACAGGTTTCTTCATACCATATCGTACCAGAGCAGTGATAGTGATAGTGATAAAGGCAGGGACAGAGACAAAGACAGGGAGCGAGGGATGGACGCCCATGGGGTCCAGAATATGACAAACATGGGAATCGGAAAACCGGCGCCCCCCACCCGAGCAACACTAGAAAGTGAGCACACGCCGTATCCTACTATACATTACCGTTAGGTAAAACAGTTAGTCAAGCAGCCGGGGTGAAGGGGAACGGAGGTGAATGAGACAGAAGAGAAAGGGAGAGTGTGAGCCGCAACTGCCGCTGGGCGAGACGAAGAAAATACGCAAGAGCAATATATAAATCGACCGATACGGATGAGATGGATGGGATAGATGGACGAGATGGGTAGATGAGATGGATAGAAGGGATAGGACCTGTCGATGGCGTTCGTCCGTCTGCCATTGCACAAAAGCGAGTGGGGGATAGGGTTGGGAACAAACAAGCATTTTAAACAACAAACGACAAACGAACAAATACGAAGAAGATAAAGGAGAGATAGCAAGTTAAGAGGGTTGCGATGAAGGTATATATACTACTTGTACACGTGTGCTACTTGCGCTTGGATTTAGCTTGACTCGGTTTCACTTCGCTTGAATAGGAGCGACGGATGTGGATGACAGAACAGGACGAAAGAAACAGAATAGGACAGTAACAACAGGCAAGAGACGGCAGAAGACAGAAGTCATGACCGACAACCTTGGTGCGGCATCGAGGACAATGAGAGCGGGTTAGAGCATAGCAGCAACAGATAAAAGCGCGTGATAAATGAGGAGCGCGGGTAACAGGGGAAGAGGACTGATCAAGAAGGGGAATGAAAAACAAAACAAAACAGAAAAATATCATACACAAAGATCACGCCGCGGCGAATCATACCGACCAGTCGATCGACGACTGGTCCTCGGAGGGCTATCAAGCGAAAAACACAATCAGCGATCACAAACAAAACACCTATCCGCCAGAAACTCACAATTTTCTACTTCCCGTCCATGGCAACCTCAACCTCCATCTTAACCGTTCCCGCGCCCGCTCTACCCGGTAGACCGGCCGCCAGCTCGTGTCCGGGCGGGGGGACAGGTGGAGGATAAGTATACACCGGAAACTGGGACGGCGGATGCGCAGGCACACTCGGCGACGTCGCCTGCTTTCTATCCTCAGCGTCCCTGATATTCCTTGGTGTTGATGGTGGATCCTCAATCACCCCGCCTTTCATTTGGCGCGGGGACGAGACTGACGAGGCTGATGCAGACGCAGACGCAGAAACCGAAGCCGAAGCCGAAGCAGAGGCTGAACCAGGACCAGAGGTGCGCGGCGAAACAGAGGAGTGCGGAAGCGGCGGTAGCTCCCGCTCGTGCCTCGCTCCAGTCTCGCGCGAGAGACTATGTCCGTGCCTCGAGCTGGGCGGGCGCGCATACGGGTGCACGCCGTGTCCATGGCCCGACGACGAGCTCGAGCCTGTCCGCGAGTGCGAGTGTGAATATGAGTGTGCGCGCTCGCGACGACTCGTCGGCCCCGGTACAGGAATAGGTGCAGACACAGGTGCAGGGTGGCGTACACCAACCTCCTCGGCGCTCGGCGGTGAATATCTTTTTTCCATTACCGGGTAGCGGCTGTCCGGGGAAGGTCGCGGGTGGGGGAGGGCATGGAAGTGGGGCCCGTCGGGGGTGACCGGAGAACGCGGCAATGTCGAGCCCAAGTGTGCCGTCGAGCGCGAGGGTCCATCTTCATTTATGCCGGCCTGTGCCATCCGCTCCCCGCGTAACGCATCAAACCAGCGTCTATCCCCTGCACCATTGTCTATAGGCCGTCCATTTCCCACCTTCGTAAACCTCCCTCCAACAACCACTTCTTCAACCCCATCCTCGCGCATATCGACATCCTCATCCTCCATATCCCTTCCGTCAAATTCAGACGCTGAGTCTGGTACGCCCTCAAGCTCGGACTCATGTCCCGTACGCGCAGCTGTCGAATCACGCCTTTCTCTCCTCTCCCACTTCTCTGTATCAGGCACGATACCGCCACCACTACCACTTCTAGCCGCCCACTCCCGTTCCGCAGTACGCATGCCCTGCATTCTAGCCTCGAACGACGACGGCGGATACGCACTCGACGTTGAGTACGAATGGCTCCGTCCATGCGTGGCAGGCTGTCCTGTCTGCGTCATTCGTCCAGGCTGTCGCACCCCAGGATGTGTCCCAGGGGGGAGAAGAAGTCCAAATGTCGACTGCGAAGGCCCAGGGCTAGCACCAGCGCCTGCAAACGCCGGAGCGCTATGCGTATGCGCATGTCCGCGCTCGCGCGGCCAGCTTGACGTGGGAAGCGAGGATGCAGAAGAAAGTGCAGGCGAAAGCGACGGCGATCCGTGGGTCGACGCATACCGCTCGTGTGCATGCGGGTGCGGGTACGGGTGCGGATGAGATTGTGGGTGCGGATGGGAGAAGGAGTGCGAGTTGTGCAGCACGTGAGCAGATGCAGGCGATTGAGGCTGATGCTGGGACTGTGAGAGATGGGCATGAGGCGGGTGCGCCTGAGTATGCGCGTACGCGTGCGGTTGTTGATGGGAATACGTGTGCGAAAGAGCTTGTGTACGAGCACCGGGGACGCCATAATCAACGTGTCGTTCACGGGGATGGGGCGGGGAGTGAGGGTATGCGTGTGGGAGCTGAGGGGGCACGCGAGACGTTGCAGAGGCGTACGGCGCATGCGAGGGGTGGTGGGCGGGGTACGCCTGCGCAGCACGCGCTCTCTCGTGTTCTAATCTCTCTCTTTCCATCCTCCCCATTCTCTCCAACCTATCTCCCCTTTCGAGCTCCACCTCATGCGAAGTATATCCCGCGCCCGCGCTAGGATGGTGAGGCGGGTACGCTCCGAACGGTGGCGGAGCCTGTTGTTGGTGCTGTACCGCATGAGCTCTCGCCGATCTATGGTGACTCAAAGCGAGTTCATGTCCCGCCTCTCGTGAGCCGCCGAACCCATGCGCTTGCCCACGGTACGCGCTCGGTGCTGCTTGCTGGTGCAAATGAGACCTCAAACCATACACGTACCCCTCGTCATGCGGGTGTCTCTCGCGCTCCCCGGGGCGATATCCCTGCGCGTGCCTATTGCCAGCCATCTGCCCGCTCGCATCCCGTCGGGACTGTTCGTACGCATACTGACCATGACCGTAAGCATGTGCCGAGCCGGCACTAATACTAACACCCGGACCCGGCGCCGAACCGGAGGCAGGCCCGAGTCCAGCCGGGCTCGAGTGGTTTCGATAGTGCCTCCGCATGTTGCTCGAGACGTTGAATTGACGGCCGCAACCTGGGTAAGGACATTCGAATGCTGTTTGTAGAAATGTCATCGAAGCAAAGAAGAGAAGAATGGTAGATCGTCCGCGATTTGATATAGCCGCGATTCGATGTAGCCGCGAGGCGTTTTGCATATAGGTTAAGTCGATGACGAGACGAGACGAGGTGATGAAAAAACCAATCGGGTGATAGTGTGGGGCGTAGTTAGTTCGGCGTTTTTGGAATTCCAGGAAGGCGCAGAACAACGTGTCGACAAAAAACGGTTGCAGACGGACAACGAGATGGCGAAGGGCAGAAGACGCGAAGTTGAAAGGAGTTAGAATAACGAGTTAGTTCAAAACCGTAAATCCGCAGAGGTGGCGTGCGGAGTTGCCGCCGGGTGCGTCGGATGCGTTGGTAATACCATCAGCACACATGTGGGGTGACCATGTTGAGCAGGGCAATTCCGGAAGACAGCAGGAAATAGGCGATCAGGAATGGTTACGTCAGACCGCAGTCGACAAACAGGCAATGCGGTAGACAAGAACGGAAGACAGCGGCGTGCATGTGGATCATAGGAGAATGGAGACAGGCAGACGGATTGATTGCGAAACCCCGAAAACCAGCAATCAAGTACAAGAGCGTCATGCAACCAGGCCAGGCGAGCAGAGCCGAGTCGAGGTCCCATTGACGTACGCGATGGTCCAGACCAGTGTGAAATCAGGGAGCCGATCAGTTTCATATCATAGTCCGAGGCGACGTTAGCCACAAGAGACCAAGATAAGGACAAGTACGGTGTTGTACAGCCGGGGTAGCATACGATCATCCATCGCAACAGGACAGACCCATTTGGTTCAATGGGCAAAGACAACGTTGCAATCCATCGGTCGGCAGATGAAGAGCACAAGGGCGATTAATGAAACGCGTCGCAGTACAACCATCGTTTGATGCATTGCCGAGGATGATTGTAGGCGTTAGGTTAGGTTAGATGAGGCCGAGTTAGGTTCGGTTAGGGTGGAGGGGACACAAGATCGCGGTCGGTCAGGCGCAGGATTGGTCAGCAGCGGTAGTACCCAAGTGAGATTCGAACGTGAGAAGACCGATATATAAAGGCGATACGGACGACCAAGATGTCATTTGTTGTCAGCGACGTTGATCCACAGATAGTCCATACAGCCAAAGGTGGCACATGAGACGTCCAATACGTTTGGGGCATTCATTTGATTGCGAATTGAAGCGATAGGATATCGTCGTGACGTGTCGCAATCGTTCAGCAAATTTTCACAGAACAGTCGAAGTGTCGCCAAAGGAAAAGCGGTGTTGGGTAGAATCAGGATAGGCCGAGTCGCATCCATGCGTTATCGCAAAAGGTCGATGTCGATCCCACGATCAAAATCCGCCGGATTTCCGAAAAGCGCGTCATATGTGAAGTGACATAAAAAAGGAAAAAAAAGAAGGGGATGATGCAAAAGATCGTCAGCGTGTGCCCTCAACGTCATTAGAACCAAAAAGAAGCTATAAGCAATAGAAAACAAGAAACTGGAGGGCGAAAGGGAAAAAAGGAAAGAAAGAAAGAAAGAGAAAATTACGCACGCTTTTCTCCCGTATGCGTGTTGAGGTGAATCTTGAGGCTGCTCGGCCGATTAAATCGTTTGTGGCAATGCGGGCACGTATGCCGTTTGCCATCGCGCCCGTCCTCGCCCTCGGCTTCCGCCTCCGCCTCACCTTCCGCAGCACCCTCGCCTTCGACGCGCTGCTTTACCTCCGGCTTAACCGTCTCGCCCTCACCCTCGATGGTAAGAACATGCGATTCCACAGACGTCGGCGCGGTGTTTCCTTCGCCCTCCCCGCTCTCCACGCCTTCCTCGCCTTGCCCCCCACCCTCATCATCATCGTCAAACGCAAGTTCATCCTCCTCGTCCTCATCCTCCTCTTCTTCATCCTCCTCCTTGTTCTTTCCATCACCGTCCCCCACGTCAGTCGAGCCCATCGAGCCTGCGCGCGAGCGCCGACTACTGAAGCCAAACGGCTGCGGACCAGCCCCAGAGAGTGCTCGGCTACGAGGGTGGGAAATGGGAATAGACCGGATATGAGCAGGCGCGCCTGCGTCGACGTCCATCGCGTCGTCCTTGCCCTCCGCTTCTAGTGCAGCACGCGCGCCGTGGGGAACGGAACACGACAAGCCTAATAAACTTGCAGCCGCGGCCGCACTTTGCATGTCAAGTGCTCCATCCGCCTTAGCACCTATACTACCGCTCGCTTCCCGACTCGACCGATCCTGCTTCGTGTCTTCATGTACTCGGACCTGTTCTCGCGCCGGAACCGCTCCATCCGATCCGAAATGTCTTGGATCCGTGCGACTAGTATTATTTGAAGAGCCTGGGAAGCTGTATAGTTCAAGTCGGTTGCGTTGGGCCGCAGCGGACTGATGTTGTCCAGCGCGACCTTGGGTCGGGGCCGAGGGTAATATTGCGGGCAAGGGAGCTGGAGGCGCTCGACTATGTGGACTGTGGGCATACGGTGCAGTTAGAGACATAAGAGTCGTGAGCGGCGTAAGTGGTGAATGCGCCGATGAGGCTTGTTGTTGGTACTTCTGTTCTTGTTGGTCGAAATCTGCCAAAAAGAAGTACGTTGGTTAGTAATTGTGAATTAGTATAGGAAGAAACAAGTAAATGAAATTGAAAGAGTTAAAACCAAATGGGCAGGGGAAAAGCAAAGTCGGCCAGATGATGATGGCCGGCAATTGCAAATACAGCACAGCATAACAGAGCCGGTTCCAAGACAATACAGATAGATGAGGACAGACACGCAAGATGGGGATGGAGATGCGCAACACTTTACGTCGGCAAGACAACGTGTGTGCGATGGCCCGCGTGATGTGCGCCGAGATCGGAACGTGAGCGCAGACACGTTAGGGAATGGAGTTTAGTATGCAAGAGGATATACCGGGATGAGAATAAGAATAGAAATAGGAGCGGAAATAGGAGGCGTAACAAGATGGGGAGCCGTGAACATGAGCAAAAAGGCGCCGAGGGGATCATACTAGGCTAAAACCAGTGAAGAAGAGATGCGGAGAAGGCGAGATGCGCAGCTCGTTAAGTGGGAAAAGGCAACGGTATTCCCCTTCGTATGATGCACCGCATCCGCCGGCTAACCGGCCGCCCGAAGGAAGAGCAAGCGGTGTTAATAGAAAAGCGGGTTAAGAAAAGAGTAGGGCCCCGGCCAAGGGAAAAGAACAGACGGTATGTGCGCAGTATCTGCGCCGTGATTGTCGTGTAGTGCTCTGCAAGAATGTCGCATATACGTGGCGCCCGTATGTCCATTGGACAGGTGTCCGTCGGCCCATAGTCAGTCCGACAGCACCCGCAGTCGCACAGCACACGAATGGTGAATTGCTACAACCCAGCCATCCAGCAGAGCAGACGACATAACAGGGAACACATCAGCCGTTCGTGGCACATCAATGCATGCGCACCGCACCGTATATGCGGGCAACAACGGCCAACAGACGCCCATGCCAGCAAGCTGCGGCGGTTGGAGGCGAGGACGAACGAGAGGGAAAAGGGACGAGAACCGAAGACGAGCAAGGGAAGAAAGAGACAGTCAACTCACCAGGAAAGAGGTCCCTGATCCCGGGGAGCGCTGTCGGCAGGGCCGCGCGCGCAGGTGTATTCCCCATCTCGTTCGCCTTCTCTTCCGCTCCGGGTACTACGGACGTATACGACTGCTTGTGGAGCGCAGGTGTCCTGTCCGGGGATGTGGGCGCGGGCGCGGGTACATTTGAAATAGGAGTCATGGGCGACATGGTCGTCCTCGCCGCTACGATGGAGAGTGCGGGCAGGCGGTCGAGGGACGCAGTAGCCGTAGCTGTCGCCGTGGTTGCTGATGGAGGTGCAGTCGCTGTAGCGGTCGCCGTGGTTGAGGATGGTAGTGGTGATGCTGCGGGCGATGTCGTGGTAGTGGAAGAGAGAGGGAGAGACGGAGGAGCGTAAACGGAAGCGGATGATGGGATGTGTGTTGATGATTACAGGTGGCACACGTTGTGGGCCCTCGCTTTACGACAGAAAAGGGAAGCGAAAACCAAAAAGGAAAAACGCAGCAGTTAATGCAAGCAGAAAAACGGCGTGGAAAAAAGGGGCAAAATATTTGCGGGGGTGAGGAAAGCAAGAAATCGGGAAATCGGGGGGCAAAGTATAACGGAAATGGGAGAAGAAAAAAGAAAAAAGGGAGTCGAGGGGGCAAGGGAAGGGTGCCGGGGAAGGAGAGGGAAAGCGGGAAGAGGGGGAGAACAGGATGGTTCTCAGGGAAGCGTAAGCCTTATATAAGAGCGCGTCGTCGAGGCGATGAAGTCATCAACAGCGCAGGCACGCCCTCCGTCGCCTCGTTCGAGATCGGCGCTTTCCCTCGTAAGCACTCACGTAAGCTGTCCCCGGGTCCCCGCCGTACATCCTTCCATCCCATACCCCAGACACCGCGCATCATGACCTTCCCTCCGACACCGGCTCCGCCGGCTTGTACCCGCTTTAGAACGCCGGCCGCTGCCTCACACGCTGCGCTCTGCTCCAGCCTGGCCCAGTCCCAGTACTAATTACATTAACCCATTCCGGCCTATTACGGCCTATCAGCCGTCTAGCCCATTAACCCAGCCCAGATCAACCACGCCCATTATTGCGCACCCCAGGATCAAGATCGGCTGGGTCTAGAGCGAGAACATAGGGCGGCCGACGCGCCCACCGCCTGAGCGCGGTCTCCGACTTCTTCAAGTTCTGATCAGCCTACCCGGGCACTGAGCGCAACTGCCGAGGAAATTTTTCAAGTAGAAGAGATACATACTGGCACTCATCGCGGGCTACCAATCACCAGCATTCAGTAGATCTTACGCGCCCCGTCGCCGAGGCCGACGCGCCCATCCTAGCGCACACATCACGAATACAGCTCTGACCCTGCGGAGACACGCTCAGAGTGCGGGCCAATTTTAAGATGCGCCCGAGGCTGTTACTACCGCTTGTATTTACGGTATGCGTTCTACCAACTTACGCGGGGAACAAATCCGAATATAGTTACATTCTTTTGTAATTGTAGATTTGACCAGCCAATTGTGGTTTGCCGTGGCCTTGTTCCACATTTTAAATAAAGTGGACCTACCCATCCGTTGACTGTATTGTTTATGGGATATATGGAAGACGGTTGTTAGAGAATCACAAATAGCAAATATATTTACAGTTTTAATGAAGCTTGCTCCCCTTGTTACCTTGCTAGTATACAAACGAGTCCATATCCATACTAAAACTCACCAGGTTCACTCCGGGAATCGCGGGTTCCGGCGCTGCATACTCCCAGTCAATTCACCAGGAAAGGGAAGAGCAAGGAAAAGAAAGGAAAAGAGACAGATCCAAGAAAAAGTAAACCCCGATACGTCACGTCGCCTTACGTCACACACCACCCAAAAACGCCACCGGCGATCACCAAGTGATCACGAAAATTCGCCACCGGCTGCCGCTGGCAGCACCATCAAAAAAGAGGAAAGAAAAAAGAAAAAAAAAACTTCAGCTCCTTCCTAGGGAACGGAAGAGGAAGAAGAAGAAGAAAATCAATCGGAACAGAAACACGACTTTGACACTTCAAAAACGATCGTCCGAACAAAACCATAAAAGAAAGAAAGAAAGAATGGAAAGCCATCAATGATCAGCCACTCACCAGGCTATTACCACAAGCGGAAGCCGCCTCGGTCCTTGGTCCTTGGTCCTCGGTCTCAGGCTCCTGTCCCCGGTCCTTGGCAAGGCTTGGGATTTGAACAACTTAGAGCCCAGCATTCCAAGTTGCCAAGGAGCCACACGAGTCCAAGAAAAGGGCGTACATATACTGTAGGTAAGTGTATAACTTGAAGTACATTATGTAGCCTAAAAAGGCCATGGAGTACGGTCCCGGTCCGCAGTCCATTTCCTGTTACAGGTCCGCGGTACTATCCACACAAGCACCAGCACCAACACCAGCACCAACACCAGCGCCGGCGGCATCCGTACTCGCAGACCCAACACATAACGCACAAAGTGTACCCTGTGCTCGGTACCCGTATATTGGCTAGGACCTAAGCCAGCCGGGTCTGGTCTGCTCACCAAACGAAGCCACAGAACCGGAACCCGCAACAGCAACAGCCTGGGTAGTCGTAGTCCTCGTCGGCGCGCCTATTTGTACACTGCCCTTACCCGTCCTCTTACCCTTACCTGCCCCCTTGCCCTTACCCGCCCCGATCTCCGTCCCCGGAGCCGCCCGAACCTACCGGTTACGCATACACCCGTACTCTTACTCATACTCGTACTCATCCACCGCCCCCACCGCCTCCTCCGCCTCCTAGTACGCAGCGTGTCCTAGCCCTGGCCCCAGACACAGGACAAAGGACAAAGGACACAGGACAAAGGACACATGTCAAAGGACACAGGACACAGGACACAGAACACAAGACACAGAACAGAGGACACAGGGCACAGCCCCGCTGTACCCCTAGAAAACGGGACGCCCTACGAGTATACCATGACACAGTCGCACACACCCCGTCTTATCGTCTTATCCAGATACACATTTCCCCCAGCAAGGCACACCGACAGGACTAAAAGTCAACTGAAACAAAACAAAACAAACTGTGAGTACAAGATACATGTACATGCAGTGTGAAATGCGTTCATATTCATATAGTACAGTACGAACTCCTATTTTACAGTGTGAAACGTGTTCGTACACCTATTCTACCCGGCTGAATTTTTATCACGCCGGGGGGAAGTGGGGAAGGAGGGGGACTCAGGTAGTAAGGGGAGTAGCGGAGATACAGTACAGTACAGTACAATCGTATACCGCCTAGCAATAGATCAACTATAGCTATACATTTCTCCCTGCCGACCGATAAATACACATTTCCATACATACAGCAGGCACAAAAGATCGGTCTGCTCGATCTGCGCGGCAACGCATGAATATCTACATACCGTATCGTACAGCCTGAGTGTACTCCTGTTTTGTCCTTCCTGCCGAGATTTCTAATTACTCCGGCACGAAGAATGAATGAAAGGAGCAACTGGTGGCCCGCGGCGTGGCGCGGGGATGTATTAGAGTACATGCAGTAAAGCAAAACGCACTCACCTCAGCCTGTTGTATTCAGTTACAAATTACAATTACAATACTAAATACAATACAGTTGAGCGCTGATCATACTGTATTCATGATCCGGAACCAGAGTTCAGATAAATTGGCCGAAACTCTGTTATTTGCTTACTTATCAACCGGCTGATTTTCCAAGTAAGGAACGTGTACAGTATGACTCGGATCAACCACATCGGATTCCGGAAGCGTTAATATATTCGCAAAGAAAAAGAGGAGAAGAAAAAGCAGAGGGAAAAAAGAGTGAGAAAAGTGAAGATAACGTGCGTCTCACCGTACATTGGCACTCGTGGGCGCACGAGCACGCATTCACGAATGCAGCAACAAAATAAAATAAATACCAACGACAGTACCAATTTCTCACCGCGCAGCGCGTGTACGTAACCGCCGGCAACTCGAAGAAACGAACCGTCAGCCGCCCGGCACTCACCCGAAATCAAAACCAAACCAAACAATAAACCTGAGTAAAAAAAAGGGTGAAGAACCGCAGAACCAATGCGTAGTGAAAGAGCGAAAGGAGGAGTGCCAGGAGTCAGAGGGTGCTGCCAGCAGCCACGGGCAACATAACATCAACGGTGATATCGAACATCGAACATCGGACATCGACATCGACATCGATACTAGCTATAGAGTAGTAGCAACAACAGCAGTAGTACCGCCTCGCACGCGTTTACCTTGTCTATCAGGTTCTCAGCTCCTCTAACATCAGCATCATCACCAGCACCACCGTACCAGCACGGACTCGGACGGACGGACGCGCGACGTCAGACAGGCACAGCAACGCGCAGCAAACCCCACCGGGCGAAAACAGTGCGTTGCGTCGCAATTCATCGTAACACATATATCGATCGCGAATGCAATCAAAAGAAGAGGACACGCCGTTCCTCGTAGGTGTTTAGACTTGCAAAAAGCCGAGGAGGCGTCGTGGTGGAGAGAACGCACGCACGTTGGGCCGTCAGTACGCGGCGTGTGGCACGATAAGCTTCAAGTTGTGCGGTACGCGGAATAGGTATGTAGCTGGACAGCATTAGCACTAGCAGTAGCGTGCCCGGAACACACGCGTGTGCCAGGTCTGGCAAGATCGATAGGTTATAGCCGAGCGCAGTACCCGTCTTTAATACTAGCGGCATAGCCTCAAAGCTTAAGCCCAACGCATCCGAGTCTATCGTGCTTTCCTTAATATTAACATTAACAAAACATCAATATGGAAGGCGCGGAATGAAAAGGAAAGTATAAAGGTTCGAATGACGTCGTGCCTCGCTGCACACGACACACACGACCCTTTGCACTTTGTTTGTCCGCCCGGGGGGTCAGGCGAATCCGGATCTACACGCTGCGCTATCCTACTCTCGGCCTAGCGCGTGAGCACCCGGGCCTCCCGCCCGGACGGGACGGGTGGCTCGGAGCCAAAATCGGAATCGGAGTCGGAAACGGAGGTATACCTTGATGCAGCGCCGATCCGGGAGACGAGTGGCCAGTGCAGTTATTAACGGTGACGTGCTCCTTCTAAGGATCATCGTCATCACCCGACGCCCACCGGCCTATATCGCCAATCGTGTCGCCCATCCTGTCGCTCATCGCCCGTCGCCCAGGACCAGGACTTCCGACTGCTGTCATTTGCCAGCTGCCCAGCTGCCACCCCGGCTTCAAATCCCCCGCGTGCACCGGCGCGGTGGCCAAATTTATGTACACACATATGTATAGACCAATCCCTAAGCCTGACCCACAGATCCCGCTCACACGGAACGATCGGCCCGCCGTCTCGTCTCGTCCTGTCTTGTAGTCAGTCTGCTGTCGCACTCTAGTTTTCGGTCGCGTTCACACACACACGTCCTGTCTCCTTCCCGACCTGTACGCGCAGATCTGCCTGCAGTCTGTCCTACGGGCACACACGGGTTTGGGCTCGGACTCAGATTCAGAAGCGGATGTGGGTATAGTCCCGAGATGGGTTCTAGCTCCGTACGGTGGCTCCGGGCGGCTCGCCGGTGAGCTAAAGACACCGGCGCATAGCACCCAGCACTCAGGCGCTATCACGAGTTTGAGCTCGAGGTTCCCGGGGCTCGAGCTTCGTTCACATCCGATAGACACACGCGCATATATCTGCTATGCCATCCGAGCGTCAGAGACACACGTTAGCGTCACCACTGCGTGTTCGAAGCCCATCTCCGAAGCCGAAGCTCGAAGCTCGAAGATGCGTGAGGGGACTCGAAAGCCTGTGCGGGAACTTCAAGAAGACGAGTGACGTACTAGTCCCATGTACGTCCGGATGTATTTACGGGTCACGGGCCACATATCATTACTTACATTGTACGTACTTTGCTACAAATTCTCCATAAATATTACTATCGTATGACCCCTCTTACAAAGTCACATCCAAAACAAAATTCGGTCTCAAACCGGAGACATCTTCCATACCCATGATGTGGAGGCCGGAAAACCAAGTTTTTTCCGAGAATGTGACTTTGTAAGAGGGGGGCATACGATAGTAATTCACATAACTAAAACGTTCATATCCCTCGGCGATCGGAGTCGGAGACGCTGATCAGGGGACCTGTTCATTTTGGATGAAACTGGTGGCGAGTGGCTGCAGCGTAATGGTGTGCGCGGCGGGTGGGTGGTCGCGATAGGGAAGCGGCACTTGCCAGTCCTAGTGATCGCCTGCGAGTTCCTATCTTTAATCACCGAGTCTACTTCTTTTTTGGCCCCGCAGAAGTTTCGTATTGCGAAATATCCAGAAACGAGCTGGGACAGCGTCCGCGTTGCGGGTAATACAGCACTAACGACGCCTCAGGACCAGCTGACCCAAAATACTCTATCGTCTGGACGACCCCGGATGTCCACCGCATGTCTTCTTTGGCCTGGGAATCCGAGCGCGGCGATCAGGGACCCTGTCTGGCATCGTTAAGACGATTGGGGGGTAGTAGTGATGTGCAAATATGGGCGCGCGGATCTGAGTCGTGTGGGGACACCGTAGCGTCGGAAGCAAAAAAAAATCCGACAGGAGGCATGTATGTATGCATATATACCGACCTGATCGGCTGCAGATCTCCACATGCACACTATCACTGCACACAAGGACCGCGGCCATGCCTACTATCTACAACAAAGTGAGCACAGGTACTTACTACTTCCTTGCGCCACTCACGGAAAGAGCCTCATCCCTGTTCCGCCCCGCCCTACCCCCCCTGACACGCACATATTTCCAGTATCTGACAAGGTAGCGTGACCAATACGCGCTAACCACTGGTCGAGCCAAGGATCTTGCCAGTGACTCCCTTGATCACTGACAAGCGCCCCTGGGTCTGCGCCAAGTCCAAGTCCAAGTCCAAATTCAAGTGCCGGGGCCAATCAGGGGCTGAACGCCTCGCCTTATTCACCTTGATGTAAAAATCCAAATTATGGAGTATAAAAATCGGTCCGCCGACGGCTTTAGACCCGCAAGCGCACCTCAGCCGGTGCAGGATCTCCAAGGACTTACGGTCAAGCTGGTCTCTGTTTATACAGTTCTATAGGTTTCTGGGGGGGCGATATGCGGGTAAGCTAAGAGACGCTTTACAAATAGACCATGCTAGGCCCATATAGCTGTAAGGGGGATACATAAGCAGGGATAGTTAGACCTAATTGTAAGGATCTCTTAGCTTACATGCGCGTCGCCCGCTCAGAGACCTATGGTTAGAACCGGTTCAACTCAGTGAGGTGGCCGTGAGCCTCCCCCAGAGGTCTTACAACAGCCCTACTTACATATACCGTATACTATGACTGTCTTACAGACGGCGTAACAGAACTTCGACCAAACACCGGACAATCGAAATTCTTTTTTAAGTGTTAGATTATAAGACTGCGAGCAAGACGACCGCAAATCCATTGCGAACCGTGACGCGCGAAGAGCGCAAAACGAAGTAAATGCATGCCGCCATAAGTTTAAACTCCGATACATTTATCGGTAACTCGCCGCATCAAGCTCATGTAATCAAGAAAACTTCCTACACTGGGTCGTGGGTTTATGATCCCACGACCGTCCGAGTCGCCTTTGCCAAGTCCAAGCGTCTGAACGTCCTTTACTCTCGGTCTTGCTACACGAAAGCGTACAAACGAGTCGCGTTCAAACCAGGACACAACACAACGAACGTGAAATATATATTAGATCTGATTGTTCTTTGCGTTAAAATTGGGTGTGGCCGCCTGGCGAAATGGTATCGCGTCTGACTACGAATCAGGAGATTGCAGGTTCGAGACCTGCGGTGGTCAATTGGGGCTTAATCATAAACTTCCACTCTTTACCTTTTGTTTCATATTTTATATTTTATATTTCTTTCTTTCTACGTTTTTTCGGTCGGAGAGAAAGAGGGGGACCCGCATTTTGCGTCTGCCTCAGGCTTTATGATTCGTCCTTAATTCTGGTCCCCGCTGAATGGTCTTTGGTGGCGCAACGACCTTGGAAGCGAAGCGAGCGGGTCCTATACAATACTGATGAGAATTTTCTCATTGAATACTACAATGCAGTATACAGACTCACTGCACTACACCGCACACTCTCTACTCTAATTCATCATGCATCTAATCCCTCCCCTTCATCCCCGATAGGTGAAGCCGCCCCAGCCGGGTCGGGCGGTCGGGAGCCGGGGAGGCCGGTGGTTGGGCCCGGAGAATAGAGACTGGATAATACATCCATTACGAAAAAGGATAAGTAAAAAGGACAATGCGTATCCAAAATATTATTCCGTATCAGGACTGCACCCGCCTGAAACTCGTACCAATGCCCCGCGGTGCTGCTGGAAAGTAGGTGCAGGGTGCGCGAATGCCTTGTGCTATGCCGCTATGCTGCGCTGTGTGCTGTACTGGCTGGCTGGCTGGCTGGCTGGCTGTCCATTCACGTACCGCACATGGGCATGTTGCATCCAAGTACGCGGGCGATCGCTGTTCATTAGCCCATATTAAGTGTGTCCTCAGCTCACTTACGCAGTCAGCCCGCAGTCCTAGGGCCTGAATTGAAGTGCCCAAGTTTTGTTGTGGTAGTGTGTATTTTTGGAATCGTTATAGTAGACGCTGTCGTGGGAGCATTTTTGCTTGCAACTTAGGTTCAAGTTGAGCCCGAGGTGTGTACATTCGAGCTGCGGCTAGACTAGACAACCACAACTAGCGATGACAGTGAGTTATTGCAAAGCCATCAAACACGGACCCGAATAGTGTCAGCGGTTACGTAGAATGGACGGCCACGCCAGTGCAGTGTTGTGCATCGCCATTTACTCTTGGAGGCGGCAGTATTGCATAGTGCATCGCGTATGTCTACTCGCGTCCGCGCGTTGTGCATCTGGATGGCAGTGACCCGTTAATTGTAGTCCCCCCAGCCGCGCTATTCTCTTCACCCACGAGCCTGGCGCTTAGGAAACGAACACAATTGGGAAGAGCGAGGGAAGTGGGGTCGACCCAGGCGACGGACGTGCGCTGCGGTGGCGTATGCGTATTGTTACTGTGAGCCACAACTCGGGTGATTGTGCTATTATCCCACGGCTCTATCACGAGGACGCCGAAGCAGTTAATATTAACACTGATACAACCTTAACATTGATTGCAAGTACAAGAACGCAGGAGTTGCCACCATTACGCCTGGCTGTAACCCATCGATCCTGCTCCTACGCTCGCCGCTGACGGGCGTAGGGTGCACGGTGTGGGTGCGCAAGCGGTACGGTCGGCTATTCCTATTCAGTTTACCGCATAATTATATTGCACCCCCATTAGCACGCACGCATCGAAAGCGTCTTAACCTAAGTTCTGAGTACATTGCCGGCGCAATTAGCTGTGGGCTTCCAATTACGACTTGGATCAATCATAATTTTGGGCCCCGGGCTCACAAGGGCGTTGGGGTGGGGGCAGCGCACCCCCCCAACCACACCATATCAGTACCAAGCCACAGGCTGGGTAAACGTGATATTACTCCATCCCGCAGCCTCGCCACCAAGGCGCTGAAACGTCTAATCGGATCGATGTTGGCATTCATATTAGCATCGATTTTAGCATCGGCTGTTAGCGCGGGAGCTCAAGCCCGAGTATTACGCTACCACTTCCCCTGGCTGTAGTCTGTCGAGCTCGTCCCAACGCTCCTGTATCGATGCCCAACACCGACAGGCGTAGGGTGTGCAAGACGCTTTGATGGTAAAAAGAGACACCCCGGTGCTTCATCGTCACGGTACTGCGCAATACTGTGCTATTGTCTAACGCTGCCCGGTCATCCCTTGTACGCACGACCGCGCGTTATTGTGCTTACCGCACAGGTATGTACAGTATGTACGAATTGTAACCCCAATCACAGTGCCCACTCGCTTGTAGTCACTGGCAAGTGCGGTGCCCCATCACGAGTCCGATGTCAGACTCTCAGGTCTATACACTAACGAAATGCACCCAAGGACGAGTTACGGTATCACGTAGCTAAGGACATGGATATCAATATCAGCCACGAGCCACAAGTCAGGGGCGACCAAGATATCAGTTCATCCAGTGACTCTGTTATTTAGGCTGGTACGCCTAACATAATCTTAATCTTAAAACTTTTATTAATTAAGGTCCGGGAACCAGGAGCCCGGGCTTACCCTAGAACTGCCAATGCGCGACCAGCGATAAGTATTGCTCCCGGACCACAACTCAACTCACCCCAGCATAATAACCCGACTCAACCCGACTAACTGACCTTTGTATCAGCACTCGCAGCAGGCAGGCGCAGGGTGCGCAGAACGCGTGGATGCTTTGGGGTACGCTACTGGCCAATACCAGTGCTGTGTTTTGCTGCGCTGTGACCTGCCTAGCAATTATGCGTACCGCACAAGTATGAGGCCGTAATCCCGAAGATGGCGACGAGACAACCCTCTAATTGTGTAGGACTCGCTTACAGTCAATTGTGCACCCTCACCACGACGCTCTTTCCGACTTCCACAAATTCAAATGCCTTCGACGAAAGCACAGGACGTGGAGGGTAGTGGGACCGCATCATGCCTGGTGTCAACCCCAAGCCACAAACTGAGTGACCATGATACCATCCCCTCCTGCGGGCTCTATCGCCAAGACGTCATGCCAGGGCGCCTAGCACCCTGATCTCAATCCTAATCCTGACTTATATCGCTACTGTGAGACTTGGGCGCCTAGGCTTGAGCTCTAGGCGGCGCAAGTCGACAGTACCGCATGCATCCGGCTGACCTATCGATCCTGCTCCAACATCCACTGCTGGCCTGACGGGTACAGGGCGCGCGGGATGCGTGGGGTTGCGCGGGTGCTTTGACCCTTGAGCTTGAGCTTGATGCACCGCCGCGCAGTGCACTGCGCCGGGAGAAACAGAAACACGTCAGAAACAGAGACATATGATATTCCGCGTACCGCACAACCGCATGCCATCCCTCGTACCACACAAGTATGAATTACGAGTCCGCGGGGGCACATCGACGACGACTCCATTAATCAATGTGGACACACTTGCTGTTGGTAGAGCTGTCGACCTGTGGCCTCCAAGCTGCGACCCCAGAGCCTGAATGTGCACTCACAATAGACGACAATTTACAACTGGCAACTGGCACACGACAAACGCACGACAAACGCACGAGGACGAAAACGTGTTCCTCTTGAGTAAATATTGCGATTGGCCCTAGTATGAATCGCGCACAAGCTGTGTTCACCAGGTGATTGGGCTTCGTCGTGCTGTGCCATGCCTATTTGACGTCCGTCAGCGACGTTGCCTGGCACTTCAATGTTCAAAGGGGCTGCGCCCACCAACTTATCGCCGATCATCAACAACCAGTCACGTTTGGCCTACCGCGACGCCATTCATATTAGTAATCATTTAAATTGAAATACACGCCCATTTCCGTTTCCAGTGTTCCACTGCTGACCAACAAGGCTCGAAATTAATCTAATAAGTTGATAGTTGATTTAGTTTGTGAGGCTAGGCAAGATGATATCCCAGCGGACTCCTTCACATTAAAGCAGAGCGTTGTCCGAGCATGGAACGGCCGACAACAGTACGCTAGAACCTGCTTATACTTAAGTGGCAACGCCGAAAATCTTTCCCTTTTCTTGCTGGTTTCCTGAATATATTGCGAGTGGCAAAACTTTATTACACATCTTGGCTAGTATGCTGACAATAAACGGCGCTGTTAGCATAATGGTGGGCGATGGATGCAGACGCTGAGTGGACGTGCCGAAAAGCGGCAGAGCCAAGAAAGACAAATGGACAAAAATAGAAAGAATGGTTAGTGCCGCGGCACCGCGATTCGGCAAGCTCAAAAAGGGCATGCCGCGGGTCCCGACACGATCGAACGGGATACGACTCTGACGACACGGATCTCCCTACCTAGAGGTATCGCGCGACGCGGATTGCCTCCGCATCTCGAGGAATGAGGGCGCGCGGTACGCTGCTCAGCAGTGACGATACCCCTTTCAAAGATATTAATGCATGCGAGAGCTTCAGTGCATATCAGAATATTATGGCAGGCCGCAGGATAAGATGATCCCACACATCCCATGCCGATATTACATAAATTCCACCGGCACGCCGGGTGTATCGGAATTCGGTGGTACTTGTATCCCCCAGCACTACTTAAGTAAAGCGTCGGCTAGAACTCAGAGCTATGTTGGACACCCACATGCCCTCTGTAAGTAAATTTGTCCAACGCAGGCGAGAAAGCAGGAACATACATGGCCATGGCAGGGCGTTCCGCTGGAGACAACCAGGATATTCGACTTGCGCCGCCTGATAGTCTTCCCCTACGCGACGAGCGGTGTGAGGGACAAGGAAAGGGCGGGAAGGATGATGGTGCACAAGACAGCAAGGCCGCGATATGCAGGAATTCGTCTGATACATCCGCGACGCCCCATGACCATAATGGCGGCATGAACCCCAAGATGCTTGAGTCGGGCTTTGGCGGCGGTAACCACGCAGGAAATGGCGACGCAGACAAGGGCGAGCCAATTTTCGTCGATTGGGACGGACCAGACGACCCGGAGAATCCACGAAAGTGAGTCGGGTGTTGTTTATAGTGCAGCACGCTTCCTTTCTAGTTTCTAGAGCGTATAGAGTTGACCCTATGTTTTGTTGTAGTTGGACGTACAGAAAAAAATGGATTGTTACAATCATCGTGACGGCTTTCACCCTCATATCGCCTGTGTCCTCCTCTATGGTCGCTCCTGCTACAGATCAAATAGCAAAGGAGTTTGGCACAACGAATACTGTTATTATTGCGATGACAACGTCTGTTTTTGTTCTTGGATATGGTGTGCCTGCTGCAATGGTGGATACGGCAAAAAGAATCGCGTCTGACCTTTATTTATACAGCTCTTGGCCCTCTGTTTTTCGGACCCCTTTCCGAAGTGTATGGTCGATCGCGCGTATTGCAGATAACAAATGTCTGGTACCTGAGTACGCCTAACTTACGATGAGCTAGCCTCGTGTTCTCACCTATGACTTGTTCTAGTCTGGAATATCGCCTGCGGAGGCACGCGGACGACCGGAGAGCTGATCACCTTCCGTTTCCTCGCCGGGATCGGCGGTAGCACCCCTCTTGCTGTGCGTTGTCCTTAAGTTCTCATCCTAACGTGCTTGGGTGTACCAACTTTACCCTCGATCGCGTTCGTAGGTTGGCGGAGCTATCCTTGGCGATTGCTGGCACCCAGAGGAGCGCGGTCAGGCGGTTACCCTTTACTCTCTTGCTCCATTGCTTGGGCCGGTCATTGGCCCACTCTGTGGTGCATGGGTAGCGGAGAAATCAACATGGCGTTGGGTAGTGGGTTATTTCGACCAGGAAACTTCCGCGGAAGACGTCCATTTGCTGACGTCTACTTCAATAGTTCTGGTCGACATCAATTGCTGACGGTTTCCTTCAAGTCCTTGGCCTCCTCTTTTTGAAAGAGAGCAAGTAGTAACGATCCGCTTAGCACTAGTCACTTTCTGATGTTTTGAAACAGCCTTCGCACCGCTTTTGCTCGAGCGCAAGGCACGAGTAATAAGGAAGCAACTTGGTATATCGAAGGGTGATGGCCGTCGTGTCTCCACTGCGTTTCAAAAAACGGATAACGGGTAGGTGCCCAGATCCTATCCCATTCCCTACTCCATCCCACTCAGCTGTTTTTTTAGCTGGAAACAAATCTTAGTCAAAGCTATTGTGCGTCCCTTCAGGTTTTTCATGCAAGAGCCAATTATCCAGTTGCTTGGCGTATACATGGCATTTGTGTGATTATCATCGGTCCTTAGCTTTACGCGCCGTATGTCTAACGAGCTCGCCTTCTAATTCCCAGGTATGGTTTGAATTATCTTATCGTTACGACCATTTCGGGTGTCTTCCAAGGAAACTATAAGGAATCCGTGGGCATTTCCGGGGTCAATTATCTAGCGTTTGGTATCGGGCTTGCATGTGCTAGTCAGATTAACGCACGTCTGCTCGATCCTACCTACCGTTATCTTAAACAGCGAAACGGGGGTCCTGGGAGACCAGAGTATCGCCTACGTGAGTCTTCAGATATCAATTTCTTCTTTTGTTCTTTCAGCTTTTGCCTTAGCAGCTAATAGGTCCGTTTAGCTTCAATGATACCTGGAACAATATTTCTTCCGATAGGTCTCCTCATTTATGGCTGGAGTGCCGAGAAGCGCGTCTTTTGGCTTGTCCCTGATATTGGTATCGCGTTCATCGGCATGGGCATAGCGCTCAATTATCAGTCAATCCAAACGTATATCATTGATTCGTTTACGCTGCATGCCGCGTCTGCGCTTGCCGCAGTCTCCTTCCTGCGATCCCTTGCCGGCTTCGGCTTCCCGCTTTTCGCACCGGCGATGTATGATGCACTGGGGTACGGCAAGGGGAACACTATCCTTGCCGTGCTTGCCTTTGTTTTTGGGTGTCCCGCGTACGTCCTGGGAAATGAATTAAAGCCCTGTATTGACAACTTTGCTCATTTCTAGACCTTGGCTTTTGTGGTACTTCGGGGAGCGCATCCGTCTTAAGAGTAGATACGCTGCGAACCCCTGAACTGACGCCTTTCTCTTCTTTCTCTCTCGCACGTCATATTATCGCAATGCTATGCTATAGTCACTAGTTCTATAAACCGCTTCTTATGCCTCCATTCATTGCATCTACGTTGCCCACGTCGCTACCGTGCTACTTATCTATCTGTCCAACGGAGCCCTTCCTCTTCGTCCCCGTTTCTCTTGTACAAATACTGGATGGACCGCCCTCTTGGAAAAGCTACCGTCTGCTTTAACTTCTTCATTTGTTTGGGGCAAACAAGGATACGCCTTTGACACAAACGTGCAATGCGCATCTGGTCCCAGTTAGCACGTTGGATAGACTGGATGTGTGGAACTCCGATCCTTTCCTCGGCTTTCTGCCGCGCTTCTTCAAATAGCTTGGACTGGACCATGTCCGAGTTCGGGAATGTCCGTTGAAGGAAGGCTCAGGATAGGGCCTAGGCGCGAAGCACCATGCCTTTTGTGATTGTCGCTTTAGAAAAGAATGGAATTTGAGGGCTTTGAGAGACAATCAGACGCTAACGGCTTGAACCGATAAGCACAACTTCGAGCTTCGGGTCGAACTCTTCGCCGAGCGCTCACCCAAACGCTAAAGGACCTACATCAAACCGCGTAGCTTGGGCCTTAGGCGTCACAAAAAAAGACGACTTCATTGTTGCTATTGCTCCGGTACAATTGAAAGCGTAACGACCATTTCCTGCTTGAATATTGATTTGAGTAATTCACGCTCACGTATGAATTGAAGCCTTTATGAGCTGTCGAGAATAGGGTCAGTAGAACAGCACTAGAGTCACTGGGGAAAACCCCCCGAGCCCAGCTTGGGATCGAAATTGCTGGTCACGGCGTGTCGCGCGCTTCCGGTTGAAAGTGGTAGAGATTTTGCGTTATGAATAAGGCACGGAGGTATACTCGGATACCCACTAATGTAAACTGCTACTTGCCGGAGCCGGTAAAGTTATTCCAAGCTTTTATGGGCGAAGTTGAAGTTTCGGAAAGGATCATCGTCACGGCTAGTCACTTGTGACGTAACGTTCGTACAAGTCACAACTCGAGCAGAACGCCGTTTGCGCAAGTAGAGATTCCGAGCGCACATATTGCTACACAGCGGTCTTGACTCTTGAGCTCTTCAAAACATGATGCCACCTCTCCTCCTAATGATCCCGAAGGCCTCTCAAGTCGGTTCATCACTGACTTATCAGTATGGCAGCCGGGGCACAGGACACGTCGAGAATTCAGTCAACATTTTACGCTATCGAGTTCGTCTAGGAGCCCTCAGGCGATGAACTTGGCCAGATATCAAGGTCACGAGAGAATGCCGATTGCTGTGGACTTTTCTTCGTCGTCGGAAGCACCGATCTCGCCTTTTATGCTACCCAACTTGCCGAAGTGTATTGCCGGTACATTGACCACAACGGTATAAAATACGACTGTGATTCGCACGCGCTCCGTGAATGGAGGGTAATTGAGTATGCCGCAAAATCTCTCGCGATGTCGTGGTTGAAACAGAAGCAAGCCTGCGCCTTCGATGTTTGCGATGTCGTCCCCGACCCTTTACAGGGCATTTGTTCTCGACCGCGGCCCCGATGTCGGGTGATTCAAAATCATGCTGGGAAAATGGTAAGCATGATTCGTAACAGACTCTTTTTTTGAATACTTCTGTAGATTTCAGGATGGTTCTCCTTCGGCTATTTCAGACCAACAAGCGACGAATCTGACTTCTACGGAACACTTGAATCTTTCGGCTATATTGCAACATTTTTAGTGGGCTTATCCGCTTCTATTCTCGGGCTCTCTTTCGCAAGGCAGCCTCAGCCGATCTCGTCCTGTCCAACCATACCCGAGGAAAAGATGGCAAGCATATGAGACGTAAATAACACACTTGCTTCTTTTCTCTCACGAACAAACGAGATACGTCAACCACGGTACGAGGGGCTTAGTCAACTAACAACATCCGCAGAAGAGGGCAAGGCGAACCTGATATAAATCGGAGGTCTCTCATTCTGAATTCTAGGCATCGAAAACACTCCCTCTATTTGCTATGGGTGGCCAAAGTGATATACCCCAAGGTCACGTCGTCGCCATCACGCTACAAGCATGGGGTATGCCATTTAGGACATTCGCCGCTTCGCGTTTTCCTTACATTTAATCATTGACAACAGGTCATGCGAAAGCCGCTTGTGCTCTTTTCACAAAGATTGTCCGCTACCGTCGCGTTTATGCAACTATTTTGACACCGTTACCTCTGTTCGATAAAATGACTGCGGAGCTTGCTGGTCAATTTATCCCTGGTGTCGAAGATGATCTACGAAGTTTGATTAGGTGGCTATTTTCGTTCACATCTTGAATGTCCTTTTAATTTGATCGGTTACGTGCAGAGTCGTCGGGTTAGAAAGTGCACCTTTACCATTCGACCAAACACTCCTCAAAGTCAACATCATTGAAGCGTACAAGACGCTATTAGCCAGTGGACCTGTCGTAGCACGTCCGGACGGTGACGTTATCTACGATGGTGTTAAGCCTCCGCAGCTCGTGATCCTTGACGTACGTTGTCTTGTAATTAACGGTCGAGCTTATGTCTTATTTCTTCGCTTGTTGCAGTTCTTTCTGTACGATACAATGAACGAAATCAGGGCCCTGAGCGAGAAGGCTATCCCAATATATGCTCTGCAGTCGGCCTCTGCTGCCGCCGCTCTATTCCTTTTCGGCCCGGAACGTTTTGGTGGTAATGGTGACCTTCTCAAGAAACTGGAAGCGATCACATACAAAGACGAGAAAGCGATAAACGAAGAAGCTGAAAGGGTATTTTCCACGATTGCTATTCAACTTTAATCGGGAATGACGTCCTCTTGCTAGATCTATCGCAGGATCAACGGCGAACTCCTTACTATTCCAGGCCTTCCACCAATGTACGACCACGAACATTCTGCCCAACGTGTATGTCCATGACTGCTTAAACTCCAAAATGTCCAGCTCAGTACAAATCTTTAGTTTGTCATAGATGCACCTATCGCATTCTTGTCTGCCACTGTATACAGGTATAACAGACCCTTCAACATGGACTTTTACAAATCTGATATGATGTCTTAGATTCCTCAACGAATGCGATGGCGCTGTGTTGAACTCTACGCCGCTTCTTGAAGGGCCCGCAATCGACGCATTCAAACAGTGGTTTGGTGACCGGCCCATAATTTGTCCAGCGCCGCACGACTTTCCGATTATCAAGGGAAAAAAGAATAGTACGGATGGCTCATCGGAGACGCTTGCCGTACTTTCTTTCCTTGACGCTGCACTGGAGAAGCACGGTGCCAACTCGGTTGTATACGTAAGGGCTAATCCTGTATTTCCTTCGGCCCTACACCTTTCACTTATCTCACGCTCCTCAGTTTTCATTCGGGTCTACTTGGTGGACAACAGAACCCGAAAAGGTGTGGGCAGCCCTAAACGTGCTGATTGAGCTTAAAGTTCCCTTTGTGAGCCCTCAGTGCCCTTCGATTTTGAAAGGTCATTAATATTTTGTACACAGCTCTTCAGCCTTGCGTCGCCTTTTGCAATCATGCCCGATGACATAAAAAACAAGATAGAGTCCTCAGGGATTGGATATACGTCAAAATGGCTTCCTCAGACCGAAATCTTAAGCCATCGGGTACGCTGCTGGCTCGGGTGATAGTTAATGTGTCTGCTGACGAAGAATATAGGCCTGCGGATGGTTCATAACGCACTGTGGCCACAATTCAGTCATGGAGTCGCTCTCCGAGGGAGTACCCTTGTAAGCATGTAAACATGTTTCGGGGATCATACCATTCACGAACGCGATACTTTACCACAGGATCTGCTGGCCCTTCGATGTGGATCAGCCCACCAACGCCGCGAACATTTCCTATGTACACAACGTAGGTTACGAACTGTTCGAAATTCGTTCTGGCCATGGACTTCTTCCCATTCACCGCCTTGGTGGCCGTACCCCGGAAGGCACGGTTGAAGCTGCGAGGCTTGAGTTTAAAGATGTTCTTACTAAGGCAATGAGCGAAGACGGGAAGGTCAAGCGGGCTAATGCTCAGAGGTTCCGTGATGCCCTGACGAAGAGCTGGGAACCCGACGGCGTTTGCTGGCAGGAGGTCAAGAAAATCGCTGACATCCTTTCTTGACGAGTTTTTATGATGATGCACATTTTCTCCGTTTGGCTTGTAGGTGTTTTAGTATTTTGAATCACAGCCCAGCTAGACTTGCGGCGATTCATTCGTTCTTTGGGCAGATGTTCTGGTGTTTCGATTTAGGGCTTAAAGACTAGATTCTAACGTGATGTTGTTCCTTGCCGTTCAATATTGTACTTCTCATAAGTTAAAGCGGCGTTTATCGGCGAGGGCCTGCCTCAAAGTCTATGCCAGTCCACATCTGTTTAGGACTCGAAGCTTCTTGGCGTAGGTGTAACTAATGTTGAGACTTGGGTCGTATGACAAGGGCTTTGGTGTAAAACCTCCAGATTCCAAAGATAGGAATTGCAGACTGTACGTAGAAACCTGTGTGAACCTCCTTCTCTTTTCGGCCGGTCCGTAAACTTTTTATCCACCTGTAGTCCTGTACCATAGCGGCGCACGTCACAGCTCGAGGCGGAATGCCATTCGCGCGGTAGATCAAGAGGTGTCTAATCGTCTGAGTGCACATATTGCCACACAGCGGTCTTGCTCTCGAGCTCTTACAAACATGATGTTAGCTCTCTTCCTAATTACCCCAAAGGACCCCTCAAGTCCGGACGCTGGCGCAGAACACGTCGAGGATTGAGACAACTTTTCACGCTATCAAGTTCGTCTAGGAGCTCTCAGGCGATGATCCTGGCGAAGTACTAAAGTCACAAGAGAATGTCGATCGCTGCAGACGTTTCTTCGTCATGTCGGAAGTCCGAAGCACTGACCTCGCCCTTTATGCTACGCTAACGGCCAACCTGCCGAAGTGTATTGCCGATATGTTGACAACAGCGGTAGAAACCGCGATTGCGATCTGCGATCCAGGAATGGAGGGTACTGGTTGGGAATGCTGCCGAGTTTCTCATAGATCGTCGTCGAAACGGAAGCAAGCTTGCGTCTTCGACGTTTGCAATGTCATTCCCCGACCCTTTACAGCGTGCTTGTTCTCGACCGCGGCCCCGACGTCGATTAAAGTGGTAAGCACGATTCGCAAGGGTCATTTTTTTGTCTGTAGATTTCAGGATGGTTCTTCTTCGGCTATTTCAGGCCAATAAGCAGCGAATCTGACTTCTACGGAACACTTGAATCTTTCGGCTATACTGCAACATTTTTTAGTGGGCTTATCCGCTTCTATTCTCGGGTTCTCTTTCACAAGACAACTGCAGCCGATGTCGTCCTGTCCAACCAATGCAACCGTACCCAGGGAGAACCTGACGGGCTGATAACACACAAGCTTCTCTTCTCTCACGAACATATTCGGAGATACGTGTCAACTACAGTGCGTGGGGTTTAGTCATTAACATCCTTCGCAGGCAAATCTGATATAAAAATCGGAGGTCTCTCGTTTTGTATTCTAGACATCTCACACACTCCCTCTATTTGTTATGGGTGGTCAAAGCATTATACCCCAAGGTCACGTCATCGCCATCACACTACAAGCATGGGGTATATATCATCTAAGACATTCGCTGCTTCGCGTTTCTCTTACATTTAATCATTGACAACAGGTCATGCGAAAGCCGCTTGTGCTCTTTTCACAAAGATTGTTCGCTACCGTCGCGTTTATGCAACCATTTTGATACCATTACCTCTGTTCGATAAAATGACTGCGGAGCTTGCTGGTCAATTTATCCCTGGTGTCGAAGATGATCTACGAAGTTTGATTAGGTGGCTATTTTCGTTCACAACGTGAATGTCCTTTGAATCTGATTGGTTACATACAGAATCGTCGGGTTAGAATGTTCACCTCTACCGTTCGACAATACACTCCTCAAAGTCAACATCATTGAAGCGTACAAGACGCTATTAGCCAGTGGACCTGTCGTAGCACGTCCGGACGGTGACGTTATCTACGATGGTGTTAAGCCTCCGCAGCTCGTGATCCTTGACGTACGTTGTCTGCAATTAACGGTCGAGCTTATGTCTTATTTCTTCGCTTGTTGCAGTTCCTTCTCTATGATACTATGAACGAAATCAGGGCCCTGAGCGAGAAGACTGTCCCTATATATGCTCTGCAGTCGGCTTCTGCTGCCGCCGCTCTATTCCTTTTCGGCCCGGAATGCTTTGGTGGTAGTGGCGATGTTATCAAGAAGCTGGAGGCGATAACATGCGAAGATGAGAAAGCAAAAGAAGCAGAAGCTCAAAAGGTACTTTTCATAATCGTTGTCCTTCGTGAATCGGAAATAACGTTTTTGCTAGATCTTCTTTAGGACCAACGGCGAACTCATTGTTGTTCCAGGCATTCCGCCGATGTACGACCACGAACATTATGCCCAAATCGTGCGTCCATGATTGCTTGAACTCCAAATCTGTTTTCCAGCTCAGTACAAATCTTTAGTTTATCATGGATAAATCTGGCGCGTCTTTCGCTACTGCTGCACACAGGTATGACTGTCTCTTTAAAATCGACTCCAACAAATCCGATCTTACACCTTAGGTTCCTCAACGAATGCGATGGCGCCGTGTTGAACTGTACACCACTACTTGAGGGACCCGCAATCGAAGCATTCAGAGAGTGGTTTGGTGACCGGCCCATAATTTGTCCAGCACCGCACGACTTCCCAGTTATCAAGGGAAAAAGGAATAGTTCGCATAGCTCATCGGAGACGCTCGCTGTACTATCTTTCCTTGACGCTGCACTGGAGAAGCACGGTGCAAACTCGGTTGTATACGTAAGGGCTAATCCTGTATTTCCTTCGGCCCTACACCTTTCACTTATCTCACGCTCCTCAGTTTTCATTCGGGTCTACTTGGTGGACAAAAGAACCCGAAAAGGTATGGGCAGCCCTGGACGTGCTAATTGAGCTTAGAATTCCCTTTGTGAGCCCTCAGCGTCCTTCGATTTTGAAATATTATTGATGTTTAATACACAGCTCTTCAGTCTTGCATCGCCATTGGCCACCATGCCCGATGACATAAAGGTTAAGATAGAGTCCTCAGGGATTGTATATACGTCAAAATGGCTTCCTCAGACCGAAATCTTAAGCCATCGGGTACGCTGCGGGCTCGGGTGACAGTTGATGTATCCGCTGACTAAGAATATAGGCCTGCGGGTGGTTTATATCGCATTGTGGTCACAATTCAGTCATGGAGTCGCTTTCTGAAGGAGTGCCCATGTAAGCATATGAACGTATCTCGGTGATCTTTACCATTCATAGGTGCGGTATCTTATCACAGGATCTGCTGGCCCTTCTTTGGAGACCAGCCTACGAACGCCGCGAATATCTCCTTCGTGCAAAATATGGGCTACGAGTTGTTCGAGATTCGTTCAGGGGACGGGCTCCGACCCATACACCGTCTTGGTGACCGTACTTTGGAGGGAACGGTCGATGCTGTGAGACGAGAGCTTAAGGATGTCCTGACGAAAGCAATGGGTGAGGACGGTAAAATAAAGCGAGCTAATGCTCAGAAGTTCCGTGACGCCCTAGCGAGAGGTTGGGAGCGCGACGGCGTTTGCTGGCAGGAGGTCAAGAGAATCGCTGACATCCTTTCTTGACGAGTTTTTATGATGATTCACATTTTCTTCGATTGGTTTGTAGGAGTTATACAATTTTGGGATCCCAACTGAGCTAGACATGAGGCGATTCATTCATTTTTTGGGCAGACGTTCTGGTGTTTCGATTGAGGGCTTATAGACTAGATTTTAATGTGACGTTATTCCCTGCCTGTTCGAGATTATAGTATATACTGCTCATAAGTTGGGCCAAGGACTTCAGAGATAGGATCTCCAGGTTCCAAAGATAGGAATTGCGGAATGTGCTTACAGTCTGAGTGTAGCGCATGCCGTCGCAAATTCGAGACGCCAAGTCACGGGACCCGGAACTTGGAAGCCGACTATTACTACCGAACTTCGTCATACTATGATATGTACTTCTTTCCAACACCCGCTTTTTGTGCTACGGTCTAGTGCCTCAACTTGTCGGAGTCTATTGCTGATATGCTAATCACAGTGAGAAAAAGATGATTGAGCTTGACGCGTCTAGCTAGCTCTTTCTAGAATGAACATTTGTTCACAGCTATGCGCACTGATGTTGAATGACCCAGAACCGTGCTGGAAATTTTTGTGCTAATAAGCAACGAGTCTAGTGTGTTTCTACGGAACGCTCAAATCTTTTGATTGTGATGAAGCGTTTTCTAATGGGCTTATCTGATTCGCTTCCTGGGTTCTCTTCCATGCGGCAACCATAGTTGATCTCGTCTTGCCCAACCACGCTCACTGAGGATCTGGCGAGCATCCGCGCCGGTTCCAACGTCCAAACTTCGTTTTTCTCACGAGCGAACGAGATACCACAGAGCATATGACTTTGTCAGTCAAATCAATCACAGAAGATGGCAAGGCAATTCTGATATATAAATCGTGAGTCCCTCATCTCTGTATCCCAAACGTCTCAGGCAGTCCCTCTAGTTTGCTATGGGTGATCAACTTGAAAGCGATACTCCCCAAGGCCATATCATTGCCTTCACGCTGCAATCATGGGGTATATAAATTAGGTTATTCGCCGCCTCGTGCCTTCCTTACATTGTTTGATGACAGGTCATGCGAAGCCCGCTTGTGGTCTTTTCACAAAGCTCGTTCGCCTTCGTCGCGTCTATGCAACTATTTTGATACCACTACCCTTGTTCAGTAAAACGACTGCGGAACTTGATGGTCAATTCATCCCTGGAATTGAAGATGATCTGCGGAGTTTGATTAGGTAGCCATTGTTGTTCATACCGCGAATGTCCTCCGAATCTGATCGGTTACGCACAGGGTCGTTGGGTTAGAATGTGCACCTTTGCCATTCGATCTCACACTTCTTAAGGTTAGCTTCGTTGAAGCATACAAGACGCTATTAGCGAGTGGGCCTGTCACAGCGCATCCAGGCAGTGACATAATCTACGACGGTGTTAAGCCTCCGCAGCTCGTGATTCTTGACGTACGTTGTCTGTTATTAACGGTCGGGCTTATGTCTCATTTCTTCGCTTGTTGCAGTTCTTTCTGTATGATGCAATGAACGAAATCAGAGCCCTGAGCGGAAAATCTGTCCCGATATATGCCCTGCAGTCGGCCTCCGCTGCCGCCGCCCTATTCCTCTCCGGTCCAGAGCAGTTTGGTGGTAATGGTGATGTTGTCAAGAAGCTGGAGGCGATCACATGCGAAGATGAGAAAGCAAAAGAAGCAGAAGCTTTCAGGGTATTTTTCATAATCGCTGTCCTATGTGAATCAGAGATAACTTTCTGCTAGATTTTTTTTAGGACCAACGGCGAACTCATTGCTATTCCAGGCATTCCGCCGATGTACGACCACGAACATTATGCACAAGACGTATGTTCAAGGTCACTTGAATTCCCGAAGAAGTCGTTAACCCAAATCTCCAGTTTATTATGGACAAATCTATCGCACTTTTGTCTGCTCCCGCATACCGGCATGTCAGACCTTTTAGCATTTACCTTTACAAATTTAATCCTGCATCTTAGTTTTCTCAACGAATGTGATGGAGCTGTAATGAACACTACGCCGCTTCTCGAGGGACCTGCGATTGAAGCATTTAAACAGTGGTTCGGCGACAGACCCATCATTTGTCCAGGACCGCTTGATTTCTCCGTTATCAAGCGGGAAAAGAATGTTGTTAATAGTTCATCGGAGACGCTCGCCGTGCTGACATTCCTTAACTCTGCACTGGAAAAGCACGGTGCAAACTCGGTCGTATACGTAGGGACCAATCTCACATTTCCTTCAGCCTTACGCCTTTTGCTTATCAGGCATATTTCAGTTTTCGTTCGGGACTACGTGGTGGACAACAGAACCCGAGAAGGTTTGGACGGCCCTGGATGTGCTAATTGAGCTTAATATTCCCTTTGTGAGTCCACAGTATCCTTCGATTTCAAACAATCAGTCATATTTGACGTATATACACAGCTCTTCAGTCATGCATCGCCATTTGCCATTATGCCCGATGACGTAAAAAGCAAGATAGAGTCCTCAGGGATTGGATATTCGTCGAAGTGGCTTCCTCAAACCGAAATCTTAAGCCATCGGGTACGCTGCGGGCTTGTGTGACAGTTGATGTATCCGTTGACTAAGAATATAGGCCTGCGGGTGGTTTATATCGCATTGTGGTCACAATTCAGTCATGGAATCGCTTTCTGAGGGAGTGCCCATGTAAGCGTATGAGCATATCTCGGAGATCTTTACCACTCATGGGCGTAATATTTTACCACAGGATCTGTTGGCCCTTCTTTGCGGACCAGCCTACGAACGCCGCAAATATTTCATTCGTGCAGAATATAGGCTATGAGTTGTTCGAGATTCGCTCAGGGGACGGACTTCGACCCATACACCGTCTTGGTGACCGTACTCTGGAGGGAACGGTCGAGGCTGTGAAACGAGAGCTTAAGGATGTCCTGACAAAAGCAATGGGTGAGGACGGTAAAATAAAGCGAGCTAATGCTCAGAAGCTCCGTAACGCTCTAGCGAGAGACTGGGAGCACGATGGCCCTTGCTGGCAGGAGGTCAAGAGAATTGCTGACGTACTTTCTTGAAGAGCTTTTTTTACCGAAACTGGTGACAGTACATATATATACCTTCTGCAATAGGTTTGAAGGGAGTTTACAATTCGGAATCTATCTCAGTTGAACACGCGACGATTCATTCGTTCCTTTGGGCAGGGCCTTTAAGAATTGGTCGAGAATTTAAAACTGGAAAGGGATCTCACGGTCTTTATCTTGTTGGTTGTCAAGTTCTGCTTCGTCGATCTGTGATCATGCATGTAACTCGCCTAAACTGCCTACGACCGGCAGCGTAACTGGCCAATTTACTGTAGCTAAATCGGTCTGTTGCCAAGTAGCTGATACTATCGTGTCCGCTCTGCTGAGTCGTGTCCTTGAACAAATAAAATTTTCAAAATTCGGACTTTTCATCATGACCATACTAGTAGACGAGCCGCGACTCTGGCTTGAAGGTACGTTTTATTTCGTATGTAACTTCGTAAAACGAGGCATAAGACAGTATATCAATTTTTGCACTTGCTGTAACACTTCGTAGTGATGCAATACAAGCCGGCGTGAGTCGGCAGACTTGTTTTCAATAGACAGGGTCTAGCTCTATTAGCCGATATTATTATTTCTCACCCTTGCGGACTTTGGTGATCGCAAATCATGAGTTTGACTACAACCGACTGTACACTTTTCTCGTTTGCTTCTGATCTATGTCTCAGTTACACAAGATGTATTCAGTCAAGAGGCAATCAATGAAAAGGACCCTATTGAGTGATATGTGTGGTGTTGATGGAACAGCTACTAAGCTTTCTCCTCTTCTCACGAACTGGCGGGACAGGTACCCGTTTCAAATCATGGCCGATGAGAGAAAACGGACATAGCATTCTGGTATAAATCGCTGGCCTCATTTTTGCGTTGGACTCGGAGATCCCAAAGTCGCGCGGCTCTTTCCCTTGCCATGCATCCTCAAGACGATAACCCTCGAGGTCATGTTATTGCGTTCACATTAACGCTAGCGAACCATTCGCTCATTGCTTACGCATCTCCCTTACACTGTTTAACAACAGGCCATGCAAAAGCCGCTTGCGCGCTTTTCACAAAACTTGTCCGCCTTCGTCGCGTTCATGCGACTATTCTGATACCACTACCCTTTTTTGATAAAATGTTAGCGGAGCTCGCTAGCCAATTCCTCTCGGGGCTCGAGGATGATTTACGAAGCTTAATTAGGTGCCTATTTTTCGTTCTTCATACTGTGTGCATCTGTCGGTTCTAAGCGGTACGCGTAGGGTCGTTGGGTTAGAATGTGCACCCTTGCCATTCGACATCAGACTTCTCAAAGCCAACTTCATCAAATCCTACGAGACACTCCTAGCTAGTAGTCCTATTGCAGCACACCCGGGAAGTGACGTCGTGTATGATGGCGTCGAGGCTCCGCAGCTCGCAATTCTTGACGTATGGTTGCCTTTTGGTCTACAGTAGTGCTAATTTACTCATTACTTCTTTTTGCCACAGTTATATTTGTATGATACGCTGCTAGAAATAAGGGCTTTGAGCGGTAAAGCTGTTCCAGTTTACGCTTTACAATCAGCCTCTATTGCTGCCGCTCTCTTCCGGTTCGGACCCAAACACCTCGGTGGCGATGGAGATATTCTCGGGAAGTTAAATGCAATTACTCACACAGATGAGAAAGCTATTGACGAAGAGGCTGAAAGGGTATCCCACCAGACATCTATTCAGTGTCATGGCGAACTAACACGATTAAAAAGATTTATCGCAGGGTCAGTGGGCAACTCGTCAATATCCCGGGTATCCCTCCTATGTATGATTATGAACATTCTGCCCAACGTGTACGTCGTAACCCCTCAGGTTCCCGAAAACTAATGTTGACCCAAGTCCTTAGCCTATTCTAAACAGGACGATTGCGTTCATATCCGCTCCGGCACACAGGTAGGTTACAGCCCCGAATAAAACTACACTATGAAAACTGGATGCCCTGTTTCAGATTCCTGAACGAATGCGACGGCGCTGTGATGAACTCTACTCCCCTCCTCGAGGCCCCTGCCATCGAGGCATTTAAACAGTGGTTCGGTGATAGACCCGTTATTTGCCCAGCACCGCTTGATTTTCCCGTCATCGAAAAAGAGGAAGACTGTCGTTCATCGGAGACACTTGCCGTACTCTCATTCCTTGATGCCGCATTGGAAAAACATGGCACGAATTCAGTCGTATACGTAAGGAGCATCCCGCTATTTCCCATTTACATCTTTTCCATAACTCACATCGCCTAGTTTTCGCTCGGGTCCACGTGGTGGACGACGGAACCCGAAAAGGTATGGGCAGCCCTGGATGTATTGATTGAACTTGGCATACCTTTCGTGAGCTTTAGCACCTTCAGGCTTTGGACAAGCCTTTCATACACTTATAATTACCAGCTCTTCAGCTACGCATCATCGTTTGCCTCGGTCCCCGACAATATAAAAGGGAGAATAGAATCTTCAGGGCTTGGGTATTCGTCGAAATGGCTTCCTCAGACCGACATCCTAAGCCATAAGGTGCGTTGAGAGGCCGAATGACATAACCGAGTGAACTAACTGAGGAATCAAGGCTTGTGGTTGGTTCATATCGCACTGTGGCCATAACTCAGTCATGGAATCGCTTTCAGAAGGCGTGCCCCTGTAAGCACGATTGAATCTCTGGGGGTCACCGTTGTTAACGGGATGTTTGTTGCAGGATCGGCTGGCCGTTCGATGTGGATCAGCCTACCAACGCCGCGAACATCTCCTCAGTACACGATATGGGATATGAGTTGTTCGAGGTTCGCTCTGGTAACGGCCTTCGCCCTATACACCGCCTTGGCGACCGAACACCGCAGGGTACAGTCGAGGCAGTGAGATGTGAGTTAATGGATATCCTTACGAAGGCAATGGGTGAAGACGGAAGAGCCAAGCGAGCTAACGCTCAGAGGTTCCGTAGCGCTCTCGCAAAGAGCTGGGAACCTGATGGTATCTGCTGGCAGGAGATCAAAAAAATCAGCGACGTTCTTTCATGATGAAAATCGCACGGGCGCCAGCCGTTGCGGGGTGCCTCTTTCTGCGATGGGCTTATAGGTACTCTGCAGTTTGGAGAGGTGTCTCAGCATCGTGTTCCTGACATTGATTTGACCCGTTGATAATTAAACATTGCCCTGCTGCTCTCATGCATGATGTCCTTGATGTAATGCATTAGAATATCGTAGTGGTAGGCTGAAATTTATCGCGAGCATTCAGCAAAGAAGGCCAAGTAATCACGTTCCCACGATTCCGGGGTTTGCCGGTGCAATACCAAGTTCACAGTGACGTTGCCTGAAGATATGTAGCTAGTACAAGGGCGAAGCATCTGGGTACACAAATACGAGGTCACATTTGATAACGGAACTTGGGGTGCAAATACCCTAGCTGCTCGATTTCTGCGTCACTTTTACCATACAAACGATAGTCCCGGTCCCCGCGCTCGCGCTTTGCGTTCTCCCAGCGTATGTATAACGCGCCAACGACTATGAGCACACAGGTTAATGCCCCTGCAGCAAGGTTGAGCGAGGTTCCATGGTGGTAGTCCGGTGCGTCCGCTGGGAGATATGTCCACACGCTGGCGAAAAAGTTAATTCAGATTCCAGACTGCAGCAGATGCGCGCTCACGAGATGACAGCACCAAGAGATCCAATACTGGGGATAATGGCTGTAACGGCCGCACGTACAGTGTCTGGTGCGGCGTTATCTGTTCCCCAGGCAAGTAGCAGTGGAGCGCCCGGGGAACCACCGCCTACTGCTAGAAAACATGCGGCATACCTTTGCCAACAGCCACACATCATAAGTACGGTCCCCAATTGCGTACTCCATATGTCGGTTGAAGCTTTACTCACCGAGCGTGTGGATTCTTTGTCGTAACGAAGATAGCATACCCGATGGTCTGGAGGACGCCAGTGACCATGATGGGTGCCGCCCGATGCCTTGACCTTAAACTGACGTATGATAAAATCAAAGCCAAAACGGATCCAGTAACAAAAGGCGGAACTGTTCGAAGTTGCGCCTCTACCGTTGCTGTGAACTGGTCTGAGGATATATAGGCGTATACGATAGAACGAGGTCCTCACTGAAATGACCGACTGCTCGATAATCCAGTGAATATTAGAATAAACAGCGAAAACAATGTTGTTTGCACTGCGCACACGTGGAAATAACCGTTGGCAGGAATATACTCATTCCCTGAAAAGAAATATTGAGCAGCAAATAGCACAATGAGCAAAGCCAGGTCTACGAAAGTATTTCAGAAATTTGAGTTTTCTTTTGTCAGACCAAGGATATAACCTACGTTGAAGTTAAACGCTCTTCCCACGAGACTCAGAGTAGTACGTTCTTTACGAGCTCCTACCACGACTATTTGGTCAGCAGACATACGCGCAATGATGAGGGCACGTTCAGAGTCAGTGAACATGCGCGAGCTCTGCGGGTCTTCAGGGATAATGACGAATCCAATGAGGCCTATTGCGGTGGTAATGATGCCTGAAAGATATTAAATAGTGGTGTGGATGGAGGACCGGCGTGTGAGAACATGTCTCATGCACGCAGTAAAATGTACCTTCAACGAGAAATATTTTCCGCCAGGATGTGACAGAGCCGATGTCATTAATAGAGAGCAGACCCGAAGCTATAAGACCGCCAACTGCACAATGGTACAACTTGAATTTATGTTCCAAGAAAGATCGTAAGGGAGTGGGGGCTTGACTCACAAGCACCTGAAAGAGTCGGTGCCAGACCGAAAAATATACCTATTCGTAGGATAAGCTCACTACGCCTGTAATACTGTTTTTGACAAGAGTTAATACAGGTCGGTAGACGTTTCCCTCGACCCGACCACATACCCTGGAAAGTATATACACCAAGCCGCTCTACGAAGAGCGGACCATTACGAAAATGATAGTTTGGATCTCATCAAATCACGTAGTAAGGTTTGAGTAGAGCAAAACACACCAACAAGCCACCCTCTGTGATCCCAAGGAAAACGCGCGTAATGATGAGTCCTTTATAGTCCCTGACAAAAGCTGTTCCAATCGTTGTGGCACCAAATGTGGTCACCATAAGAGCAAGCCATATTGATCCAAAGTGTTTCAGCGCGAGATTTGAGGGGATCTCAGCTATTATGTACTACGATTTCCGCATTGTATTAACGCATGCGCGGCTAAAGAGAAAGAAAGCGACGAACTACGACATAGAATATCGTGAGTGCGTTATTGTAATCAAAGCCGGACATGCCGAGGTCTTTCTCGAGGCCTTGGGGAGTATTCAGGATTGGAAAGTAACGCTAGATAAAATAAAACACACCAGCGATTTTTGCATTTCCTTAATTAAAGTAAGTTTTATCTCGGGGAAAGTCTTTGGCTTGAACTGACCTATTGCCGTTCTACGGTAATTACCATTATCAAAGAGGTCTCTTCTCTTAGTGGTGAAAAGATGTGAACACACCTGTCGACGAAATTCGTTATATCTGTGCCATACAGGTTATATTTATCAACATGTCTTGAAACCACACAGGTATAGTGCTTACAGATGACAGTGAACAATGGAAGGAGCGTCCAATCGAGTTTTCGCAGCAGCATGCGCTCTGCGTCTCGGTTTATGTAGGTTGGAGACGGATCGTCGCTTATCGTGGACTCAATTTTCATGGCCCCGCTTTCCTCGCTTTCCGCATCCTGAAGTCGACTTGGCTGTGTGCCATTTTTCGGAGCAGGTATGACGTCTTCGTAACCGGACCCTGTCATTGTTTCGCAGATGTGCTCTGGGATAACAGGATACTTGGTAGGCGCAGGAGGTGACAACAGGGGAATGGTATGTCAAGTCCGGGTTTGGGTACTTCGGGCTCTGGATTTAAAGGGCTGTTACGGCTGGTCGCGGAAGGGGTGTGCTCGGCAAGTACCCAACTTCCCAGCAAGCCAAGGGTCTGAGGGCCCAAAGGGACTTCCCGAGCCCGCTAATTAACCACCTCACATTCATTAACGAGGAGCCTGAGACTCAGGGCGTGATGGAAGGACATTCCGCAAGCACATAAAGTAATTGGCAGGGAAGCTCGAGGAACAAGTCGGAGTCGCTCAAAGTCAATCAACATGCGAAGAATTTGGCGAGTCGAGTGGTAGAGCAAAGAGACGCGCTCATCCACATCAGGAAATATATGAATTGCTTCCCTTCTGTATCACGTTTGCACGTGATTAGTTTGCAGCAAAGAAATGCCTATTTAGGACTGTATTACGTATCTTTCCGCAGTTGCTGGATCAATTACTTATCATGGTTCGTCGGATCCAATGCGACTCGAGTCTAATGTACTTTTCTTTCTTCATTACGGTTAGACAGTAAGCTGCTTCAAGCTTCGTCAACACCCGTCGGCCAAACCAGCACTGCAGCTAATAGAAACACCGGATTGCGTAATCTCGACTTTTCGACTGCATACGTTGCGTGGGCGGTGGGCTACCGCCGTGACACCCTAGCCTGAAGCTTTTTATTACAACGGTATCTGCTACCTGCTTGGGGTCGGAAACTACGAAATTGTGTAATGGTAAACCTCGAGGTCTGATGCATTCTGTGTCAGCATGCCTCCAAAATTCCAGCAGCGAGATAATATTAAAATTAAAATTCTCAGAAGCAGCAAATACAGCAACACCGTGACTGTGCGCGGGAGCTGCATGTCGGAAGTAGAGTCATCATTCTCATGACCCAGCCACATAGCTATTGCAGAAAAAAAACCGTCAGCAGAGCCACTAGGCTCCTGCGAATCAACAAATTTCTGCGTTGGTAGCGCAGAACTGCCACAGCAGGAAATTATTCGTTCTACATAGTAGTACCGCCCTGTGGAAGTCCGTTATATCGCATCACATCATCTCCGTCCTCGTCATGCTTTAATTTCTCCTTGCATGAGTTGGGCGTCAAAATCAAATCGTTCTATAGTTAAATTGCTGTTATTTTGCCCAGGCACTTGATTATCATTACAAGAGCTGGATTGGAACGAAACTACCTTTCACAATCAGGTTGATCCTGCCTTTGTACTATCCGGAGCGGTCGTGTTTCTTATATACTTGATATAATCACTGATAACCCAGTGCAAGTCAAGTTCAATCAACATTCGTGCGGTGTACCGTGTTACCGTATTACTCCGCCATACACTCGCGTCTGAGACGGCCCTCTTGTAATCCGGCGGCTGTGGTTTGGAACACACCCGGCGGGGGTCACAAATGTCTTCCGCCTAAGCCTTTGTGTAACTTGAAACGATTTGCTCAGCCCCCAACGCAGAAATGCATGACCACTCCCGTTGCATCGGGTATGAGATTAGCCTCCTTGTTAGTCCGCCTTCGTTTCTGTTTTCTGATAGCTCCGAGTCCGTGTCTAGCGCTTGTAAATAATATGTCATAACCTCGGGCAAACATTCATATCCACTATGGCGATACCATCAGCATTTATGCAATCTTTATGATGGCGAAGTGCTATCGGCGCCTAGAACCAGAATTCTTATTCCGTCCACCAACGGCGCTTCGGGCACTTTCCCAGCCTTGCAGTCCTTTTTGGTCATCACGTCCTATCAGATTCACTGCGTCAAGTTAGGGAGTTTGGAAGTATTGAACCCTAGGACGAGGCATAGCCTTGTCATACATAAAATCTTGTTTGCCGTAGTCGCTATTTCCGAAAATCTAAAAGAAATAATTCCTTGATATTATTACACACATCTTATTCAAGAGTTACGCAACGCATGCAATGGTGGCGCTGATGATCCCGTCAACAAATTCAATAGATGTGTTGGGTGTGCTCCGCCGTAGATATAGTTGCCCAGGATCATACAGAAGTGTTTAACTGGGAGTGGATTTGTAGGAACCTAGCAAGAATAAGGCCGACTCTAGACTGCGATTGTGATTCAATCAGCAAACCAAATGCGATACCGAACAGACCGGGGGAAGCACGGGTCATATGGAATCGTGTGTGTATCCAGATCGTGTGTGTATCCAGAACAGGCTTGCCATCCAGAGCTCACTCCGGATTCTGTCATCCGATCTGAGATCTCAGTACAATATGGATGCGTGCAGAGCCGAGTTACCGAGGCCCCGACTTGCAGACAACGCGCGCGCTAGGGTGGCCCCAGTGTGGGCGTGTTTTTGCGTACGTTTCGGGTCCACATCAGAGCACAAAAATATCGGAAGAGGGGGCACAGTAGACGCCTAAGTATTAATTAGTGCGCTAAACGCCGGAATTTCGTCAGACGTTCATTGCAGAAGTTCGCTCACCAACTCCTTGATGTAATAATCGGGGACTTTACATCAGCAAATTGTCCCAACTCAAGCTGCAAGGGAAGGTAGCATACAAGAAACGAAGAGGGGATCAAAATAGAGCTCCTCCAGCTGAGAAGGCACAGGAGATTGGAGAGACATGTTGATAGACGCGCTTACGCACGACTTTGTGATACTTGCATGCGTGCTCTGACCAAGCAGGTGCGTTGAGTATATTTGCATTCCATAAGGTTTGGTTCGGTAAAGATGTTGGAGGTTACAAGTATCCTCTGACAGCATCATAAAGCAACACCGTCATCGGAGTTCCCGGACCATCAGGGCTTTCAAGTGTCCGGCGTGCCTCATGTACAGCAAGATGTAATTTTCCTCCAAAACAGATTGAGTGATTGGAGCGCGTCCGAATCTAAGCACCCGCTGTACCAGGGTATTGCAATGCGAATGATTCGAAGATGAAGATGATTGACGCCATGGAGCTGAGATGTGCAGGCAGGGGAGGAGACGCCAAGTGAGCCGAAAGAGTCGAATGACAACATCAACGCGAGCGGGAAGAATAGTGCTAACAATAAGATAGATACGAAAGTCAGGCGCCCCTCAAAAGCATTTGTTAATTTATACCGAGGGAATAGGGATGCGAACCTGATCTGGACAAGTCTTGAATATATGATCGTAACGCCTTAAACAATCAAGGTTTCCTAAAAATTTGCAGCCGAATCCCAAATCGAAAAATACTGTTTCCGAATCCCTAGAGGAAAACGAGGGCGGAAGTCTCAGCGCGAGTAGGGCATTTTCGCAAGGGCTGTTTTTCATATGATACCACGGTGTCAGGGATGACAGAAGGGGAGGCAACGCGAAGCAACTCCGGGCCTTAATTTGTGATGTATTGCACCATACGAATGAGAACCTCGCCCAGGTATGACGAGTTGAGGGCCTATGGGTAATCGAAAATGCCTCCAGCTGCAAATCTACGTAATTTCGACCTAAGAGTCAAAGTCCGCGGAGGTTAAGCTTTGTTGGCCAATTGTTTTCAAAAGGGGAAATGAAACCGTACATTACAGTGCTGTTGCCACTCTTGTGCAGGTGAAGACGAGGTAGGAGAACTAGAGACTGAAGAGCTGGGAACCATGCGATCGATCATCAAATCACGCATCGATGGCCTCCATGGTATGCACATTTGTCGTGAGTTTTAAATCTTCACGTCGAGCATTAAGTCGCCGTACACCATTCGTGGCTTGCACTACTCCGCCAACATGAGTCGTTCAAAAAAGCAGTTAGTGCATTCTTGAATCTTCATGCAAAGGCCAGTTGGACAGGTTGCTATTAAGCTCGGTGGCAATTGACGAACTATGTTGATGTGAACTAACTTCCTTTTAATGATGGTTGAACGTTTCTCCCCATCTTTCGAGTCGGGACTTTGTCTCGACTTGCTGCAACGATATGTACCCAAGTTCAAAGCACGAGATGCGCTGTGAGGATACCTGCTAAGGAAAAACAACTATCAAGTCAGCTTCACAGCTGATAATTTGCTTCGGTTGTCGCGCTCGCGACCGACCGACTTTTTTACTCCCGGTTCCACGGCTTTCAATGATGATTCCGACGGTAAAGTTTAGTACTAAATCTCCAGCTTGAAAGGAATTAGCAGTTAGGCATCAAGGCATTTCGAGATTAAAATTGCCGATCCCGCACTCAAGCGCCCGTCCTATTATTTTAGAGACCGGATTGGAACAAGATATCAATCCACAATTTCGATGATCCTGTCTTTGTACTCCGGAATGTGGCCAATTTCATATATCCGATCTAATCGCTGAGAATCCAGTGTGGAACGAGTCCGCTATTCAACACGTATCACTCACCATCTACTCGGAACTTAGCTGTCGTCTTGGAGCCTGACGGCTATGATTACAAAAAATGTATCCGGCGGAGGCTACAAATGTTTCGTAGATCTCCAGACCTACTAGTAGACGCAGGTATGTACCACTCCCGCTGCATCAATTGTCGGAACTAATTCCATATCAATTTTACAAGTGTGCAACGGTTAGGTCTATAGTATCTACCAGACTAAATCTGCTCTCCAGTGACGGTACGAAACATTAGTATCTTATCAAGCATGCGGTGCTTGCGAACATAGTTTCGCTCGCGGATGAGAATTTATATCTACGCCAGAGACACTGGAGACGCTAGGATGACCACCTGGGTGGTGGCGCGGTACTGGCGCCTAGAATCATCATTCTTCTTTCGGCCGCCTTGACGATACGCAGGCGCTTCCTTCGATCTCGTAGGCCTTCAAGGCTGTTACTCTCGATGAACTCCGCTGAGCCGAGTTAAGGCATCTGACAATATTAAGTCTCAGGGCCATGGGCTAGTCTTATCACAGCCTTCACTCACCACGTAAAAAAGGCAAAGACCTATCTTCAAAAGTCACATATGCTGAAGAAGGAATTTCTAGGATCCACACCTATTTTTGTCGATGCTCGTATCCATGCCAGTTTCGCTACTCGAAATGTTCTCAACAAATCCGATGCCTGGAGCTGCACCTTGAGACAACACGAGCAGGACAAAATAAGATGTCTCTCTGGCGTCAGTCTACGATCTAGTAATTATTCAGCCACCGTGAACACCCGCTGTTGCGCAAACCGGAGGCATTGCCCAGCGGCATTCCACTGATTTCTCCATTCTCTTATATCATTTCTTCTCAAGCGAAATATTGCCTCAGTGGACACTACTCAAGTGGCCAACGCTAGATATTCTTGTCCAAATGGATGGTTTAAAAGCAGGCATCTTCAAGACAGTTATTGACATTCAGAAAGTCCTCGTTCCACTCTCTTGTGAAGTGCATCTACATCTAAACCACTCCACCAAACTACAAGAACAAATCTCCAGCATTATGTGCCACTTTACAGACCTTCAAGGGGGCGCTCCTCCTCAGGCCCCTGGGGGATGCTCACACGGAAGCGGCGACCACTATAAACACCAGAACCAATCTCCCTCTGGAACGTTTCTCGTCTGGTGCAAACACTGCTACAAGAAAGACAAAGGGCCCATCTGCGCTGGTGAGCTGGCGAGTAGCGATGTCGCGGCTCTCAGCGTGAAAAAGCCTTAAAGTTAGAGGGGTCAGTATCTATGTCAATAGGTTTGTGACACTATAACTGTCCCCAGTTTGTTAGTCTAACATTTTCTTAAGGAGGCCAAAGCAACCGTTTGAGGCTATTCCATTGTCTTGGAATTTCGAGTTTATGAATTGAAATATGCAACAGATACAATGTCGATGTTATAGTGGCCCCTATCAATTTATCCCCACTTCTTCCATTCTCTACCATTTCATCCCCTCCTTACACACTCCTCAAATATTGTTCGCTGCCAGTTGCATCGCCTGTAGTCTCCCAAGCATATATTAGAAATTTATGGTTTACCACGCACTGTACGTTCGGATCTGGGCAAACCCGAGTGTCGGACCCTAGCAAACGCCGTACGAAGAAATACCTTCCTCCATTGGGCTCATGCCTGCGTCCGGAAATGATGAACCTATCGTATTTATTTCACAACATTCGAAAAAACACACGCAAAGCAGTATAGGGATGCCCGGAAGGAAAATAAATGATAGACGCAGTAGGTATTTCTGCTTCTCCGGGGGAAAAAGCATAATGGTGCCGCAGAAGCTTGACGACTTCAGCGGATCTAGTCCAGTACTGCATTCCGATTTACTACGCTTTACCATAAATGATGATGTGATCGATCCTAGTGTGACAATTCAAGTAGAAATGCCCTTCAAGGATCAATGTCACGTATGCCTTCAGCAAAGATCCGGAATCCGCGGATGAGTTCAACTCAAGCCGGTCACTGGTGTCGTCAAGATACCAGAGCCTGACCAGTGACTATACCGACGTCATCACCTTCTGCACTATGGGTTAGATACATCAGCTGCAGGCACAAAACAATTACGATAAGACCATTATTGGACTATTCAGGCACGGCAGATACGAGTATCTGAGATGACAAAACTCCGTGAATCCGTAGAAAACGCTCGGGGACACGAGATGAGCAGCTAAGGTCTATACGCGATAAACAATCGCACCAGATATAGGGGCTAGGTTTGGAAACACCCCAGCTGATCAATTTCTTCGTCGCTCTTGCCCCGCAGACAAAAGTCTCGCTTCCCGCATCCGCGCCTTATGTTTCCCCCAGTGGATGTATAGCTGACTAACAGTGATGGGTATACCTACAGCAAGATTTATCCTATTTTAGTGGTGATTAGTGGTGATAATTGGGCCGGATAAAAGAGTGCTTACCGGAGGAAATATGACATGCTGGCTATTTTTGTATCCCTTCAAGAGAGTAAGCAAGGTCCTTGCGAAAAAAATCCACTTGAGCCTACCTATTGCCGTTTTATGAGTTGCCGTTATTACACTGTGCGATTAAGAGGAAAACATAAACACACCTATCATTGAATGACATTCGCTGCATCCATATCTTTAATACTGGCAAGTCGTGGTGATGCACGGAATCGGACGCCCACGAATGATGGTGAACAACGAGATCAAAGACTACTCAAGGTTGCGCAGTGGCGCACGTTCCGCGTGCTGATCTATGTTAGTTGAAGATACATCGTCGTCAATGGGAGGCTCAAGCTCAACGGTCTCATATCTGTCTTCCTGGCCCTCTGTGTCTTGAAGCAGACCTAGTTATGTGAAATTCTTCAACTCATGCAGAACTGCTTCGTAAGTGGATCTAATAGCTCTGGGAAGTGCATTTCGGGATGGTAAGTATACTTGGAGAGGTGTAAAGAGTCTAAAGGACGGGGTGCCAAAACGGTCGGCAGTTGGACGATACCTCGGCGAGTCTCTCCTTTAAATTCTGAGGTAGGCGGTTTCTTAAGGTTTTGTTGACCCCAGGGCGCGTGTAAACTTTCTGGAAAGACCCCTTGCGTGCTAGTTAACCGTTGACCACCCGTGTTTGAGGAGCCTGAGATTCATGACGCAGCCGCCTTCGTGGGAGGTCTCCATATATAATCCAGGATGGTTGATAAGCCCTAGTGACTTCCCAGAGGCGTTCTCTAGCAAGCAAGCAGCCCAATAGCAAGTAAAGAGTTAGAGACCTTTGCATGCTTGTACTAGTTCGTGGTCAATTGTAATTTGTCGGACGCGTTAGCAGAGCCGAATTTTCGCATGTGTGACAGTTACTTACGCTTTTAGGTTATATGATAGGTTGTGTGACATTACGTCAGACCTTTTTTGGATTACCCTTTCCGCTTGGCCGATGAAGATGCGAAAGATTCAATCAAGTTGGCTTTTATCCACTCTGACGGTTATTGGGAAGAGTACTCTAAAAATTAAACCCAGCTCCATTACGTATTTATGCGGAAGTATGTGCTGCTGCTCGCTGCTTTTCTTTTTTCTTTACACACTTTTTCTCCAGCCCTGATATTGAGCTAACTTGCCCAAGATTAAGCCCACCGTGCGTACTGGAAGAGTTTGCGCGTACACGAATAGATCCTTTTTAGATATCATCATCCTGGTTTCCCCTGTAAAGCCCACAGGAACACAGGGACAGTCCACATACCGGTTGCCGGTGCTAGCAATCATTAGGGAATTTGCCGGTGCACACGTGTGATCGAATGTTCACGGGAAAGAGGGGAAGTAGAGCTGGACAGTATGATCAACTGGCTACGGGATGAGTTTTGCTCCAGTTCACTCAGGGAGAACCGTATCAACGGGGAGGACAACGCTTGTGCCTCTTCTCAGCCGGTTCTCCGTAATCGTATGTAAGAGAGAACTGGCCCGCCTTGTGATATGCCCCGGCGCTAGATTGGGCACGTTCAATCTTCACGTGGTGCATCTCTTACAGTTAGTGCAAGTCATAGGAAGGCACCTGCGTTCTGAGGCAAGGCCTTCAGTTAAGCGCCAGTGGTGTCCGAGAAGGAAGGACATGCGTAAAGAGTTTGGGTGGTATGGCGGCTTGTCAGCTATATATATAATTGTGTACCCGGGCTCGACTTGGCAATTCGTGCCCTTTTCTCGCAGGCCTAGGCAACCTCGCTCTGCAACGAACGGGGTCGTCAGAAGCCGTGCCTGGTAGATCCCGGTGATCGTAGTCGATCGCAGTCGATCGCGGACGATCGTGAGTGATCAGTAGTTCTTGCGGTGAGTGATTGTCAGTATAATTAGCGAAGGCAAGAGGGTACGCGGATGGACCCTTGTAGAATGAACCGCCACTAGTACTGATCGCTGTCCACCCGGCATGTAAGGTTGTGGGTTGGGGGTGGACGGGATGTATTGGTGTGTATTGAGATATGTGTTGGCGATGTGTATCAGAAGTATCGCGGTGTATCGGGAAGTGGGACTGGTCTTGGACGTCATTGTATCAACTGAGTTCGTTAGGTTCCCACCGTTGGCGGACACATGCACAAGGGCCTTGTAAATCTTCTGCCGTATTCGGGGCCTCGCTTGATTAGGGTTGACGACACTTCGGACGCTATCGGCGTTAAATTAGATGCAGAGGAGGTTCCCATACACAGGGCACCGATTGTACTGTGTTGTTACAGAGATAGCGCCGAGAAAGATGGTATGCACTTGGAAGCCAGCAGCATTGAATTAGTATTCGGTTGGAAGGCTCAATCCGGGTCCTCCTGCTACTCGCATTATTCCTGATGGAACAAACGAAACGAGCTGACACGTCCTATTCGAAAGGCTCACCTCACACATGCGGGATGGTTCTAGCTTCCGCAGTATCATTACCAGTGGCGATCCGAACGCGGATTCTCGTGGGCGGTGATCATCCGCAGGACCAGCAAGGACATACCGTGCGGCGTGTCTGCTACGCCACGTCTGTCTGCCACGTCGGCGCTGCGGACGGCACGGATCGATCATAAGTGGCAAATAGACCCGGGCGCAGATAGAGAGGCAAATCGTGAAGGGCATACGAAATGCGAGGGGGAGCAGGTTGGATGCGCTTGAGGCCTTAATAGTGTTGTGAGGATTAACGCATGGATCAGCGTCGAATCGCCGGATCGCCCGCGCTCGTCTTGAAAAAGTTTGCATCGTCCGGGTGAGCCGGGTGGCTTCGAATTCCGTCAGAGTTCCATGTACCGGTAGATTGAATAGTGCGCATATTCCACTAACCAATAAAAGGGTCATCGTTTTTTGGGGGTCGCTCTGACATGAATTGTCCGTGCAAACCGGGGATGAACACTGAACACTTGCAGACATTCCCGGCATGGGCCGAGTCTGCATTCCATAAGAGGAAGGGAACCGGTCGATTAAGCGCGAAGAGGTGATTTGCGGAAGGCGATCTGTTCCTGATTGATGAGATATTGCCGGCTTCCCGGCCGCCACGACGCCTTTTTCGGTTTTCGCCCCTTTTGCTTGCTCTCGCTCCATTACATCCACCACCTGTCCTTGCACTAGGCGCCCCTGTCTTGCACTTATCTGTCCACCACGCTTGCACTCCTTCGCCTCGAACCACCATCTCCTCCTTCGCAACCCTCTCAACTCTGGAATCCGTCCTGGCGATGGACGGCGTGTCCACCCTCCCGGGCCTCAAGGATCTCTTTCCAGGTTCGTCCTGTCTCCTGTTCCTTTCTTCATTGCCTTCACTTTGTTCTTTCGCTTTCATTTATTGTGCGGGTTTGGAAACCGTGGTGGGCGCTGCTCACCCTGTTCGTCATTGTCATGCAGATTTAGAACCTCTATATCCGCATCCGGATCAGGCGGGTGGGCCGCCGCAGGCCGGTTCTATGTTTCCTCAGTCGCCGGGCCAGTCCCAGGCGGCGATGCAACATCCGTCTCAGCAGTCACAGCAACAACAGCAACAGCAGCATTCTGAACAGATGTCTTACGCTTTCTCGCACCAACATGCTTACCATCAGTCCGCACCACGCGGTGTCAAGCGTCCATATGACGGACGCCAAGATGAATACGTGTTCGCAGCAGACGTGGGTGGCCAAGGCGGTATGGGCATGGGCATGGGCATTCCCGGTACGGACATGGGTGGGATGAGCTTGCGGATGAACATGGGCGCGGGTGGTCCTCTACGCGGTAGGGACGACGAGGGAATGGAAGACGATGACGACGGGGAAGACGGTGATGATGGAGGAGACGCAGAAAAGCGACGTCATCCCTGCGCGCAGTGCGGGAAACGTTTCAACCGCCCTAGCAGCCTCAAAATCCACCTGAACACCCATACAGGCGCTAAACGTGAGTTTTTTCTTCCTACTTTTATGACTTCCCCTTCTTCCACTTCGCGGCTTTCGCATCCTCGGGCGATCTTCCGACCCTCTGTTTATCGCCCGCTCTATCTACTGGCATCGTCCGCGGGCTTTTGGCCTCCGATTTTCCAATATAATCCGTAACATCGTTGTCTCATGTCATCGACGTTACGCTGATATGTTCTTTACTCATTGTTTTACTAATACCTCGATCTTTCAGCGTTTATGTGTCCGCTTCCTGGATGCGGCAGATCGTTCAACGTATCTAGCAACATGCGCCGGCATTACCGCAACCACGCACGCCGCCCCGCGCCACCGCCGCTCCCACCGAACAACATATACCCGATCGCCGCGCCTCGCGGGCGTCCTGTACAACATTTGCAACGCGGGCCTCACCAGCAGCACCAGATGCAACACGGGAATGGCAACGGCAACGGATTAGGAAATGGATACGGGCGCGGACAGATCTACGGCCAGCCGCCACCCCCGCCTCCACCCAGCCAAGCATACGCTAGTGCACTGCATGCGCAGCTGTACCCACGCAAGTCTGACGTGCGGACACGTGCGCGGACGAACGCGCGCCGTCTAATGACGCCGCCGTACTCGGGCGAAAGCGGGGAATTCGATGCAGATTACCGCAGCGCAGGTGGCGCTGATAGAGACGGACGCGAAGAAGGCGACGCCGACGGTGATGGCGAGTACGCAGATGGCGATGAGTATGACGGAGGAGACGGAAGAAGCGCAGAACAGTACGGTCCCCTCGGAGGTCCTTACGGAGGCCCATATGGTCCTTTCGGGCCTGGTCCGGGTGCGATGTATCCCCCCCATCCCCATCCCCATGGACATCCCCATGGACACCCTGGGATGCCGATGCCAATGCCAATAGCGATGCCGCTTGAGATGGCGTTTCCTGTCGATCCAGCTCTTGTTGAGCACGACGCAGATGCGGACGCAGAAGGCGAGGTTGATGGAGAAGCAGATGCGGACGCAGATGGCGAGCTCGATCCCGACGCAGGTGGCGACGCGGACGGTGCTGGAGAGGAGGACGGCGAAGCGGGCACATACGGAGATGAAGGTGACGGCGAAAATGAAAATGACGGCGGGGAGGGAGAAGGGCGCGGGGAGCCGCCGGGACTCACGGACCTTGTTACGGGTGGGCACGGTCCTAAGGCACTGCGCTGGGGGCCGTCTACGTCTAATGCACGTGCCTCTTCATCCACGTCCACACCTACTTCAGGCGTGCGCGGTAGAGGTATTGCAAGAGGACGTGGAGGCGGCGCTGGGAGAGGCAGAGGTGGAAGCGCGACCCGAGGTAAAGGGCGAGGACGGGGTGCACCGGTGCCCGCTCCAGGCGCAGGAATCCAATTCCGCTCAATCCTCGTGCCTATGGGCGATCCCGCACAGATTGCCCAGTATCAGGCGCAGTACGCACAGTACGCGCAGTATACGCATTACCACCAGCAGTTTCAACAATTCCAAGCACAGGCGGGCGTCGCCGGGACTCCGAATGGATCGAATAGTCCAAATGGAGCGGGCGGAGCGAACGGAGGACCGAGTGGTGCGCCATATCCGCCACCGCCGCCGCCAGGCTACGTCGCATACCCAGCAATGTATGCTTATGCGCCTGCCCCCGCGCCCCCGCGGCACGCGACCTCTGCGGAACGCATGCGCGTGGGCCCTGCGGCCAAATCATCGAACGCGAGCGCGAGCGCGAAAGGGAAAACGAACGGGCGTACGAGGAATGCCGCGAAGAATAGAGAAGAGTCTGCGGCCGCAAATGCCACCGCGAACTCAAACACTGCCCATACAGATGCTAGCGAGAAGGGCGAAGAGGCGGATGAAGATCATGATGGCGCGAGTCCGGACCCGAACCCCCGTGCACACCCGCAAAGTAACGCGCGTGCAACACGCGCCCAAAGGCGCCGCACTGATACAGTACCCGCTCCTGTCTCGGGATCCTCATCTGCATCAGGTACGAGCGCCGGCTCGGGGTCTGGCTCGGGTGCGGGCGAAGGCACGACGCCTGGTGCAGCACCTGCACCGCCGTACCCAATCTATACGTACCCTCCTCCAGAAGTGCCCGAAGGCGAGGCGGCTATCGACCCGGCGTTGGCCGGAGAAGACGAAGACGCAGGCCAAGAGGGGGAAGACGGTCAAGGCGACGGTGGAGGCGAAGGAGAGAACAGCGATGCAGTAAAGCCCAAGGAACCGAAAGCGACGAGGGGGAGAGGCGCAAGGGGGCGGCGCGGGCGTGGCGCTGGTGCAGCGAGGTCGTCCGCCAGGTCAAAGGCGGCCGTGAACGCAAAACCCAGTACAGGCGCCTCCAAACCCGAATCGACACCTGCGCCATCGTTGGAGTCGGAGGAGCATGGACTTGTAGCAGGAAACGGGCACGATAGTGATGAACAGAACGAGAAAAATGTGCCGAGCAGAGCCAGCGCACGGAAGAAGCAGAAGGTCGCCCAGAATGTTGCCAACACCAATAGTAACAATTCCAGTGCGAAGACCAAGAGTAGGACTAGGGCGGCTCCTGCGAGCCGTGTTGAAGTGGCTGTCCCGCGCACACGAGCGGCGGCACGCAAGTCGGGATCGACTTGAAAAACTTGATCGTTGGTTGGGCTTCTCGATCGTCGCGATCGACAGGATTGTCGGTTCATCGACGAGATTTACCTACGAACGTCGACACCCTTTTTGTTTCTTTTTCATCTTCTTTCTCTTCTCTTCCCTCTTGTCCTTTCTTCCGAGTTCCTATCTCCTAACCAGTGAGTGACGGCCGTGATCCCTTGTATCCGTACCGTCTAACCCCCGTAATGTTCGTCCTCCTTGACTTTTGTCTTTAGTGTCTACCTTACAGCGCCTACTCTGCGTGCTGGCTTTCTTCCGTCGAGTCTTCACTTGAATGTATTTCGAATTATTCACTTCTTTTCTTCACGTGGCTCGTCGTTGTGTCCCATGCCCTACCTTTGTCCGGCGCATCATTACCGACCTCCTATGATTACGTTCATACCAACGCTGCGTCCGTCCCCTGTCCCCGAAGAGTCATGCCGACTGCAGTTTGGGCTTTAATCTCCTTTTCTATGATGCTACAAGCTGGTAATCGAGTGCCGAGGGGTGGTTGTATGCGTTGTAGTACTTGTACGTTTCAGACCGATTATAAAATTTGTCTAATTGAGCTTCTGAGCTTGCTACCTCAAAAGAGAGCGCGCGCCCGAGGCTGATCTTGATAGGGTTTCTCTATACCTACTTACTGTATGATCGAGTGTGCTGAATTCTGGGCTAGTTCCTATATCCCGCAGTGAAATTCGCCAGTACGCCTGGACTCATGCAGATTATTAATAAGCCATGCTGGTTCTAATTTCTGCTGCCCACCCGATCTGTTCGAATCCGGAATATTAATAATGAGCTAAGTTTACTGGCTCCGCAGAACCGCAGCAGCCCCATTCCTTCGGCTGACTCAGATCGCTTGCCCCCTCGATAAGCTTAGCGATGAGTCATACCGACACACGGCTCCGTTTGGGGCTCATGCTACCAATGCGGGGTACGAAGCTCAAACACGTTGGCGGTTCCAATGTCAGCATTAGAACTTGAGCATCTGGAAATGCGACTACTGGGACTTTATCGCTGCCCGCGTTCTGGAAAAAGAATTATCTTACTTCTTTACCTTGGCGGAAATAACCTGTTCTTAATTTCGGGCACTCAGCTTCCTCCGCATCTAGCCCCTGTGGTCTTCGGACACTTGTCGTTCGAGGAAGGGTCGACATTTGTGCACTTTTAGTTAGACAACGGTGTGTTATTGACATGACGTCCATCATCCGCTTTCCGGAAAGGTACTGTAGCCTCTGATCTCGACCACCGGCTCACCGCAATCCTCCCGGCTTGAGTAGCGGCGCGACCGCACAGCGCCACCAGTCAGGCCAAGAGTACGGGCTGCCGTGCAAACGCGGGAGTCGAGAGTCGGACGCGACGCTAAGAAAATCAATATTAGTTTCCTGTATTGTACCTGCCATCAATATGGAAAGACCGAAGGAAGAAAGAAGGAAAGAAAAGGCCGGCCGCCGACTCCAACCCTTGTCAATGGGACTTTGGTTCTGCTCAGCGCTGTTTTCCTGGCGAATACATTTTTCCCTATCGCGGCTTCTCCGTTCATATTTTCATTCTGTTCAGACGGAATCGCTTAGTGCCGTTGAGTGCGAAGTGCGCGCTCCGACTAGTCGGACGCAGGAGCGTCTGCGCGTCTGATTACTCACTAGCACTTACAGTATGCTGTAGAGTAAATGTCGCCACCGGCAATTGATGCTCACTTAGTAATTCGCCCACACCTTTTTACAAGCACCGAAATTGCGTGGAATCGGCTCAATCTCTCGATTTCTGATTAACCTGGGCGGATTCTATGTAGGATAAGAAGTCTCGCACTCGCATGCGCTTTACCAGCCATTGAAACAGGTAGTGATAATTATAATTACCAAAAACAATAAATTGCGCCTTAAGAACCCGGAATAAGCCTCGCACAGCCGGACTTCGATCGCCCTTTCCACTGTGGGGTACCCACGTGTCAAACACGGTTAATTACGCGCGTACAGTAGTAGGGTAAAAAATGGAAAAGTCGCGGAGGCGGCGAAAACGTAGCACTAATCTACATATACGCCTTCTCCACTGACCCTACTGCATATCATCAGTTCTAATATCCTTCTTTGTGTGACTAGTATGATGTGTTGTATGCTCTGGGGAAGTTTTATGTTGGATGTGGAGGCGGGGAGCAAGGGTGGGTGATTGCGCGAAATACGGAATGCGAAAAACGAAAAAGAATACGGATACATTGCGAGGACGGTCAGACATAGCGGACACGTAAGTGGAGTAGAAGAAGGGAATAAAGTTAAAATAGGGTAGGATGTATACAGGAGGAATGGGAAGAATGGAGACAGGAAAAGAAATTAGAGGTGTCGAAAGTGACTGCTGGGTGACGATGAACATAGGGGAGGAAAGGACGAGAAGAAACGGGGAAAAGGGGAGAAGGATGATCACGCCTTGGATGCAGATGACCTTGTACGTCGCATTGGTACGCGCATGACTTTATCCACCCTCTGTCGTTTACGCGCCCTCGTCGACTTGCTCACGCCGTACTCATCATCGTCATCGTCATCCTCCCCCTCTCCTCCCTCGTCGCCCTCGATCTCGTCGAAATCAGAACCGTCTCCCGACTCCGATTCCGACGCATCCTTTGACTCGACCGGAGCCGCAGTTACGGTCGCGGTCGTGCTGCGGGACCGTACAGACGACCTTACAGAACGCGTCTCCCTTGGACTGGTACTGTTAACCTCCGCTTCACCCCCATTGACAGACTTCGATGGTTTCGGCACAGGTGCCTTACCCTCCGTGGCCGCGTCACCCTCTTCCCTTAGTGCGGGGTCGATCGCCGACAGCGACGGTGGTGGGTACGTGTATAGCGGGTATGGCGGTGCGGGAGCAGCACCAGGTGTTGCGCTCCCGTTTCCGTTACCCACGCTGGCACCGCCTGAGTCTGTATCCGAATTCATTGACGACCGTGACGCGCGCGCGTTCGACTGCGGGTGTGCGAGTGCGTGCGGGGCGGGGGCGGGGCCTTTCGCGCCCCTCGATCCCCTGTTGTTCTCGCCCGTTCCGTCTGCTGGAGGGAGTGCATGTGTGTGCATACTTGGTGTATCCGGTGACGGCTGCTGCTCGAGCGGGCGCCCGTAGCCATGCCCATGTGCTTGTTGTGCGTGCGCAGGGTCGCCGTTCATGGGCACCAAGATTGAGCGGAACTGCAGCCCTTGTGTGTGCGTGGGGTGCGCGCCCCTTGAACTTCGGCTCGTCGCACGACCGCGTCCCCTCCCTCGCGCATGCCCTCGGCCCGCATTCTGCATCCCGTACGCGTTATCCGCGTTTGCCGGGACTGATGAGCGCGCGTCTGAGGTCGCAAGTGTGGGCAGCCGCCAGCGCAAGTTCTCGGGCCCATGCCCGTCCACGCCCGGGTCACGATTACGGCTGTGAAGAGGCGCTCCCGCGTATCCGGGGAAAGCCTCTGCATAGCCGTGCTCGTTCCCATTAGCATCACCGGAGACGATGGTGCCGCCGACCCCACCGCCCAGACTTTGAGCGGCAAGCGCAGGGTCGACAGGGAAGGGAATATGTGCAGGTACCGGCATCGACATGGTCGCATTCGGGGGTTGATGGTATAACGGGCCGAGCGGACCCGCACCGTAGCCACCGTAGGGTCCGGAAAAGGGATCACCATATGCGTTATCGTAAGGCCTGACATCCGAGGTATAACCGAATACACTGTGCCCGTCGAAATGGACATTGTCGGTGCGCTCGTAGTCTGTACCAGGTTCGCTTCCTTCGTTCGTGTACGGAGGTGTCACCGGACCCAACGGATGAAGCGAGCCTGAGCCCGAGTTTGAGCCCGAACCCGACCGAGTCCGCACATCCGATCTGCGCGAGTATAGCTGCGAATGAATAGCGTCGGCATAGGCGGACTCACGGCCGCGCTGGATATGGTTTTGAGTATTTTGGTGCTGTAAGTCACGCTGGTGCTGCCCGTAAGCGAACCCGCGCCGTCCGCGCTCGAGAGCGGCGGCGTAAGCGTCTGAAGGAGGTGGTGGACGGCGGGCGTGATTGCGGTGATGTCGGCGCATATTGCTAGACACATTGAAAGATCGGCCGCACCCCGGAAACGGGCATACGAAGGCTGTTGGGGATTGGTCAGAACAAAGAGTAAATCACAGACAAAACAGATGATAGAACCGATGATGACGCGTTATAACTGAATTGAAGTCGGTCACACGGCGGCGGTGCTCGGGAGAAAGGAAGGAAGGATTTAAGGTGCGAGGACATGTTGTAACCGGAAACCCAAACACATAGCAAACCAAATACACGATGACTCACGTTTTGCCCCCGTATGGGTGTTTAGATGTATTTTGAGGCTGCTTGGGCGGTTGAAGCGTTTGCCGCACTGCGCACAAGGATGCCTGCGCTTTTCTGCATCGCCCTCCGCATAGTCGACGTCCGCATCCCCGTCTTCGCCCTCCTCCATCCCGTCATCCCCCGCGGTGTACACGCCGCCCCCCGGAGACATGTGCACGTTCATCCCCATATTCGGAGCACCGTTGCCGAGGGCGCCGTCCGGCGCGAAGAAGTATGGCCCTGGCCGTCCGTGCACCGCTTCGTACGGCCGCTTGACGCCGTGCGCGGCAGGCTGAGGCTCGTATGTGTGCCCGTAGGGACCATGGAAAGCCTGCTCATGCTGGTACTGGGCATGATGCTGATGTTGGTATTGGTGTTGCGCTTGCGGCTGCGGTTGCTGCGGGTGGACCTGCGGATGGCTGAGGGATGGAGGGAGGTGAGCACCTAGCGGCGGGGGACTCATGGCTTGGTCCGGGTGCTGGAAGAAGTGCTCTGCGGGGATGGAAGATGGATCTTGAGCAACGTCCGATGGTGATATGAAGGTGGAGGACGCGGGGAAAAGAAAGAGAAGAAAAGGCAGAACTGACCAGGAAATAGGTCTTTGAGGCCCGGAAGGGTGGAGACACCTTCCATCGCCAACGCCAAGGTGACTGCTGAGTGCGTCGCTCGAACAACGAGCGAGGGCGAACGAGGGAGAGAGAAAGAGGGAGACAGGGGCGGGGGCTGGTAGTGGTTGGTGGTTGAGGATGTAATGGAGAGAGTAAGGGCGGCGAGCTTCAGGGCAGCGGCGGCTCGGTGTCGTAATATTTAAGCCGGGATGCCGGCCCATTTCCCCATCAATCAGGTACGGATCGCCGCCCGCAAATCAAGCCTCCACGCTAAAACTTTCGATCCACCCGTATTTCTCCTGCCTTTTCTGGGGTTTCCTCTCGGTTCAGCCGCCCCCAGCCCGGCCAGCGTCCGCCCCACAGCCCCCATACGGCATGACTCGGGTGACTGGGCTGCTGTGCTCCTTTTCTCGAGTCACAAGTTTTGTTGTCCTAGGGGCTGCTGCGAGACACATAGAAGATCGCGGAGGATGCATCGATGCGCAGCACCGGCCATCAAAATCATAATCGACTCGGAGAATCATGCGGTACTCCCGATCCGGCAGTCTGTTTCTAGCTCCCCGCTCGCGATCCCGAAAGATTCGACGCCGATCTTTCGGCAAATCTCGCAAGAATATTCTAGCTCTCACGCCTAACCCCTGTCCACCGTTTCACCCATGCTTCGGCTGACTGCAGCCGATTACTTGCTGGTGTTTGGGTTTGGAGAAAAATGGCTAGAAAAGAATATACACGCACTTTTTCATGTCTTTGTCTCCTTTGTTTCCACCACAGCTGTATACAATAACCATCAACTCACGAAGCAAAGTTCGTTGCCAACATCCAGCACGTCCCGATGTCTGTAGATACCAGCGCTGATCCTGCTAATATTAATGATCATCGCCGATGCACTCGGATCGTCGCGTGCGACCCTTCGATTCCCGTCATTTATATTACTTAATAGTCTACCGCTAGTACCAGCCAGCTCGCGTCGCCCCTCGCCTCTCGTCCGTCCAACACCGAAAAGTCTGCGTTTCGGCCAAGCTCCAACCCGATGTAACCACGAGTTAGAGAACACCACGGCGCTGACCTTCAGCTGAGCCGAGCCCGTTGTTGAACATGGAGACCGCGCGCTGATCTGCGCTCTCTGTCCCGGGCGCCCCCTGGGGTTCCTTCCCCCACACGTGCCTTGCGATCCCCTTACGTGCGGCACATGCGTGCCTGCATCTCCAAAACGATTTTTTTTTACCGAAGCATGCACGTCTGCTTTGGGTGTCTACACCCCGCGAGCGATCGCAAAGCTATCGAGAAGTGAACTACAGGTGCGTCCGCGAACAGGTATTAAACAGATTCTCGAATACAACCGGGCAGACACCGCCCAGCTTCGATGGCACGGACACAACTCGGACTGTCGATTTATCTCACCTGAATAACTCTGGTGCATTGCTGAAGTGTATAGCCTGAGAGGATTCAGCTCGAAGTCTGGCTGGATAATCACATGCGATGCACACAGCATTCGGAATCTTTTCATTTCTCACCGTAAATATAACACCGAGGGGATCGAGAAGCACCACGCCGCCGGTTGTCGCTGGGGGCGCAGCATCGGTGCTTATTCTCACTAGGCGCAATAGGCAAGGGAAGTTTTATACCGGAAACTTTCGTTCTGCTTGCTGAAAAATGTTGCTGCTAGATCTACGCTCTCCCTGCGAGGCCGATACATTTTCCCAGAATCAGAGTTGCGAAGGACGCGCAGAAGCTCGGCTTGTGCGTGTCTCCGTCTGTTCTCTGAGAATCTTGCGTATGGTCATGGTGATGAGCCTGGACCTTCAGCGGCTTTGAGTCTCCGTATTGATACTCGGGCGCACCAGCGGGTCGGTCCTATCAATGCGCGACTATGGGCGTTGATCGGAATCGTTCACCGCGGATATTATTTCAATCTAACGCAAACACAATGGATGCGACTTTACGCACGTATCCTCTTTCTAGTCATCCTGTGCAACCAAAAAGCATTTCAACGAAATTTAGACTTGAATCTGCATGTCTGGGGCAGATTCAATGTGCAGGCGCAAAGCCGCAAGGGGTGCACTGCTAGAGCTCGGGCCTACATTGGTCCTCCGTTATCCCGTGAGTTTTGCGCATAGTCATAGTAACGCGCCTGGACTCTCCGTGGCCTTGCAGGCTTGGCTTCCGTACACACCAATCGAGGCCTATGCTTACATTTACAATTGCAAGTGTTAAAATGTTTTACCGGGTGGCACTCCAGATGAGGTAGCCGACAGCCACAGGGAATTTTGGGGGGAGTTTGGTATAGTGCGAAGACAGAATCGTGGTACTACGCACACACACGTGCTTTCTGCTCTTCCGGTGATTCTAGAAGTGGGGCTGGGGAGGACGTTGAGCCTATATTCGCAAACCTGACACTGAGGTAATGCAGAACCGCAAACTAGCATAATACCAACGTCCGTCCCTCTTGGCCATCCTGTACAGAAAACCCCAAGGCATAACAGGGGCGTAGTATGCATTCTGACTCCCGTCCGGGGCAGAGACCCCCGGGTGAATAAGGGCGAGGACCCTGGGCTATACACGTAGGCGCCGAGACGGGAAGTGATAACGTGTTGATTGTCAAGTTATTATTGCAGACTCGACCGGCCCTTCGCTCTGCATTCCCCGACGCCTCTCCTATTAGGAAGAAGCGTGCCCACTTGGCCTTACTCCTTTCTCATTTTATTCGAGGCCTAGCCCCGAAACATCGCCTTTCTTCACACAAGCGCGAGAAGTGCCGTTAGCGCACAATGATGGGACGCAATAGGGGTTGGCCTCTAAATAGGTTGCTGCGCAGTCATTGTAGGTGATGCTTAATGATTCATAACCACACTGTCTCGGGTGACGACTTCTTTCCGACGCTTTCAGGTGATATGCGACAGACGAGTCGAGGCCTCTTCATACAGCCGGACGTTTAATACGTTCATCATAGGCTAGAGAATTTGAAACCGTCCGATTAATTTTATAGCTCACGGTAGCGGGGGGAGGTACGGGTGCATGGAAAAATAATTTACCTTTAACCAATACCAAACAGTTACAGGATGATGACAGATAACGATAGAAGCGTGATTCTCACCAAAACCTGTACCGAAGGGTGTATAAGCTTCTACAACCCCGACTCACAAATTTAATCTCGTCTAATGGTTTCCGGAATATCAATAAGTACATTTGAAGTTTTGGCAATATATCGCAGAGTCAGCGCTAGTGCCAGTGGTATTGATGATCCTGTTTTTACATCTTTAGTTAAATAGTGATGATACATTTGGTATTTAGCAGCTAATTAACACTAATGTCAACAAATTTCGTTGAGAAGTTTCTTAACGACATTAAACAGTCATTAGGATCAATGACTAATAATGTATAAGTAAAGGTCTTTACTACTTATCCTAATCGGGGATGGACTTCCAAACACGGACACAAACGTTCGGAAAAGCGAAATCAGCGACCGACGTACGACCGACGAAGGAACGACGACGACAAAGAATCTCTCAAACTTAGAGACAACGGCATAACACGCATGAAAGCTTCAACATCTTCCTCGGCAGCGACGCCCGTACCGCATAACGCCCTCCCGCCTCCGTCTTCGTCCTCGTCAGCGCGCGCGTCGCGGATCGCGTCACACTCGCACATCAAGGGCCTTGGGCTTTCACCGGAAGGTATCGCAGCCGGCGATGCTGCAGGTTTCGTTGGGCAGGTGAATGCGAGAGAGGTGCGCTACTACTATCATTCATCACTATAACCTATATTGACCTGATTTACCGCTTTTTTCTACCTCTCTTTTGCTCGTTTGTTCATAGGCATGCGGCGTTGTTGTAGACCTCGTCAAGTCACGCAAGTTCGCCGGACGTGCACTTCTACTTGCCGGCGCACCTGGTACAGGGAAGACGGCGTTGGCACTGGCAATTGCGCAGGAGCTCGGTGCGAAGGTGCCGTTCTGCCCTATCGTTGGTTCGGAGGTGTACAGTACGGAGGTGAAGAAGACAGAGGTGCTGTCCGAGACGTTCCGGCGCGCAATCGGTGCGGAAATTTTCTCCCCTTCTGTCACTGTTGGTTTAACTAAAGCTCGCTTATGCCGCTACAGGTCTACGGATAAAGGAGACGAAAGAGGTGTATGAAGGCGAGGTGACAGAGTTGACACCGGCAGAGGCGGAGAATCCGCTAAGCGGCTACGGGAAGACCGTCTCACATGTCATCGTAGGGCTGAAGACTGTCAAGGGGACAAAACAACTTCGACTAGATCCAAGCATCTACGAGGCGATCATGAAGGAGAAAATCGTCGTTGGAGACGTCATCTATATCGAGGCAAACACAGGTGCCGTAAAAGTGTGTTATCTATCTCATCTCTTCCTTTTGCATACGTAGCCGCGAACTGATCGGACCTTTAATGACAGCGCGTAGGGCGTTCAGACGCGTATGCATCTTCCTACGATCTGGAGTCGGAGACGTATGTACCGCTGCCGAAAGGTGACGTGCACAAGCGCAAGCAGCTCGTGCAGGACGTAACTCTTGGCGACCTGGACGCGGCTAACGCACGACCGCAGGGCGGACAAGATATAATGAGCGTAATGGGGAGTCTCGTACGCAGCGGACGAACGGAGGTGACGGAGAAGCTCCGCCGGGAGGTCGACCGCGTCGTCAAGGGCTACGTGGACCAGGGCGTCGCAGAGGTCGTGCCTGGTGTCGTTTTCATTGACGAGGCGTGTGTTCTCGCTTATCCCTTCGTGCGCGCCAAGGCGAGCTGACACGCCGCCCCTTGTTGCAGGTACACATGCTGGATATCGAGTGTTTCACGTACCTCAATGCCCTGCTTGAATCGACTATGTCGCCCACTGTTATCCTTGCGACCAACCGGGGCAAGGCCTCTGTACGAGGGACAGAGGACCTGCGCGCCCCGCACGGCATCCCCGTCGACCTCCTTGACAGGCGCGTTCTTCGGTTTCGATCCTCCTCCCCAAAATTGTTCTAATCATATATTTTAAAATATTAGATGCCTTATAGTAAAAACTGACTCATACAACCGCGACCAGATCGCTAAGGTTGTGCAACTGCGAGCAAACATAGAGGGTCTTAAGCTTGGGCCGGACGTCCTTGACCGTCTCGCGTCCGAGGGCGAGAAGGCGTCGTTGCGGTGAGCCCTATTCTCAACGGTTCTAATGAATGTACTGACCACGTTGGCTATTTTTACAGACATGCGCTTCAGCTGCTTACGCCGGCGTCGATCCTCGCATCGCTCGCTGGGCGAGGGCAAATCGAGGTGGACGACGTCGGGGAGATGAACGAGCTGTTCCTGGATGCGAAGACGAGTGCGCGGATGATCGGCACAGATGGCGGGTATGATGGTGGGATGCTGGCGTAGCTCATCCCAACGCAAATATAAACCTAAAAAAGTGTATGCATACGTTCCCTTGTTGCGGATATGTTATCCGTGCTCACTTCGAGTTTGCGGGGGCTCCTCGTGTTTGTACGTAGTATGATGTATGTATATGCTTCCCTGTCCGTCACTGCGTCGCCTCGTTTCGCCTCTCCCTTCTTCGCCCGCGTTCGCGTCGTCCGTTCCGTAATTCATATAATCGCAACTTACAGTAATTCAGTTCCGAGGTACCTCGTGTTCGCAACGGGAGATCACCAGTGTGTATCGGGTGACTGAGCTGTAAGGCACACACAGACTCGCAGCTTCGCTGATCACCAAGGCGCTGAAACGTGAAACGCAAGACGCGAAGAAGAAGAGCAAGTGATCAGCTTCCGTGCGGCCTCAGAGCCCAGAGCTTGTACCCAAAGTCCGGACACCGGGAATTCCAACTTCGTAGTGCCTAGCACCACCAGTACGCATTTATCTGCTCTCAACTCTCGGTGCGCAGTTACTTTAAGCTCTTAGCAGTGCAACCTGTTTCAGCGGCCCAAGTGGAGCTCCACCCGAGATCAGTGGAGCTTGAAGGCAACGGCGGACGGAAAGCGCAGATAGCATTAATACATTCATATTAATGCTAATGCTAATGCCAATTTTGTCGTATTGGATTAAAGAAAGCCTTGTCATGTATAGGCTGTTTTTCCCAACCCCGGGCCCGGCCAGCCACTCTGGGTTAATCGTGATCGTTTTTCTCTGAGAACGACTTTTTTTCCTGGATGTCGCTCAGCTGCCAAAAAGTCCGTCTGCAAGCCGCCAAACCGCCGACTGAGCCCGGGTCCGCGTGCGCTATCGAGCTCCATCGCGGCTGCTGTGGCGTCAATAAGAGTACGATCGATAAGAATAGGGACGCTGACGACTCCGAGTCGGCTGCCAAATTGTAGTAATATTGAGGTACGAAAGGCGCACCGTACCGCGCCGCGCCGTGCCATCGGACTCGGGAATCGTCATTGGTACTGTACCGACCACGCCTAATTTTGCGCCGGGGTCGATAAATCGCACATACTCCACATACGGACATGCCTACGGTAATTATCAGCACGGGACGTAGCCGCAGGATTCGGAGCCGCAAAAACCGCAGCCGCAGCGCGGCTTGTGCCGCCCGCTTCGCTGCTGGCGAGCGAGGGTCGGGGATCCCTTTGTCACTGCGAAGTCACTCGACCCTCTGGAATCTACAGGAGTACGAACGGCGACGGCCCCGTGCCCGTCGGAGGAGATGTAATAGCAAAGTCAGGTCAGAAAAAGACCAGAGCACGTCCGTTCTAATCAACAATCAACAAACCAGTGGTCCTTGTTTCACGGGATAAGTGTCGTGAACATGGCCGGACCTGGGTACTGATGCCGATGCTGGCACGGGGTGCGGGATGTGAACATGCGCCCTTCATCCTGGCTGCCCTTGGCGGCCGGAGGGTCGAGGGGGGTAGGTAGTGCGGCAGAGTCTGCCGTCCGCGCTCAGGCGCGAAACATCGGGGACTGCCGTCGCTCTCCCCGTCCCTCCCAATTCTGAAACAGAGCCTTATTAAATTTCTGTCACAAGACCGTGGTTATCGCTACGTCCCAGATCGGGGATCCGCCTCGAAATAACCTCGTATCGTCGTCGTAACCATGGGCTGAACGAAAGCCCGCTAAAAGACTGTTTGGCATTGAATAATTCATCAATATTATCGCAGTGCGAGCGAGTATGAGACCCGAGTGCTTCAATAGGCTTCTCATATATACGGAAGAGTGCACCCGACAGCGAACAGCGAGCAGCCGAGATGGAAAAGGCTAGCGGAGCCGCGACCCGACGCCGACAAGAATATTGGCCGCCGGTTCTCGATGCGACCATTCCAGCTCCACCTTTAATATTGAGCACTGGCTAGCTCATTTTCGACCAAAGAAATGTGTGATGATGGCAAAGTACTAAGATGCTCGCAGCATCCGATTCTGGGTGTACCACTGATGAAGGTGGTCTGTGGTGGGTATGCCAAGTCTCATCGCGTTTGCGACGCGGCGTCTGGTGTCCGCATGTCTCGCCTTCATCCCGCCGTCCGTATGTGGTTAGTGTACGCGTGCGGGGGTATCCTAATAGCTCCCGGGCTGGGCGTATTCCATTGACGATATCGCAGAACTCGACCGCAACTGAATAAACGACGGAAATAAAAGACAATGCCGGCCTCTAGATAGACTAGGGTCAACGGAAAGCCACGGGATACCAATATAAACTAAATATAAGTATGAATATAAAATGGGGTGCCGGGAGAAGCCGAGCCGCAAAATCGAAACGCGCAAGGAAACTTCTTTGTCCTGCTTCCATAAAAGGCAAATTACGTTACGCGATGATGGCATATCTAAACCCCGTCTGAAGATCCTTTCAAAGAAAAAAAATTTACCATCCTTGGCCTTATAATACTCGGATGGGGCGCTGTCCCCATCTCCTCTAAACACCTCCCCATCCCCGTCCCCCGCCCTCCCTCCCTCCATGACAACTTTTGGTCTGCCCTACTTCCTCGAGGACCGCACCGGCGACGTCGCCAACACCGAATTCAACGAGCTCTACGACCGCATGTTCTTCGGCGTCGCTGGCTCTTCACGCGCGGGCGCGGGACCGGGCGTGGCGACGCTCCGTATTTTCGAGCTCGGTTCGCGCTCCTCTTCTCGCGGGCCCGCTGCGGCCCATTTTGGTGCACGCTCGCCGGCTGTCGTGCTTGACTTTGCATCTGGCGGTGCGCCGGGGACGGTGCTCTTCGTTCAACAGTCCGTGTCAATGCCCATGACGCGCTGGCTGACCGGTTCGAGCAAGCCTGGGAAGTGAGTGTACCTCCTGCGCACCGTGCGGCGGATGATGCGGATGTGGATTGCTGACGAACGATGATTTCCTTTGCAGGCCCATCGAACGCACGTTCCGCTGCTTTGACAACGAGGAGTATAGGTGGACCCACCAGGCGGATGCAGAGGCGGAGTGGGTTGTACGTGCTCCTTCCTTCCTTTGTCTTGTCTTTCCGTAACCAATTGATTCCGCAGTGCACGACCTCGAGCGGCTACGTCGCCGCGCAATACAAGCTGCGCATGCCTGACGAGCCCAAGTATGTCGGCTCCTCCGGCAACATGTTTACTGTATACGAGTCGTATGGGCACATCGCGATTGGTGCGCTCCCCCCTTTTTTTCTCTCCACTTTTTTTTCTCCCCCTGACGCGCGCCTCTTCACTGCTGTGTTTCATCTATCAGAACTCCTCGCCGCACTGACCATCGTGAGGCACGTCCATCGGCACAGCCCCGCCAACGCGTAGCGTCTCTATTCATTTGGCACATCCCTACTCCGCCTCCGATCGCACGCTCTTCGCGTCCCTGTTCCAATTTTTCGTATCATCATCATCATCATACCTTGCTTACGACATATAGCACACGATTGTACAGACACATCCGCCTTTCTGCTTCTCCTTTTTTACCAAAATTAGTTATTAATTGCTTGTCTCTTCCCTTCTCCTCGCCTCTACCCGCTGTACCATATCCACCGTCCAGCAGAAACAACATGATATTATTAATGTAACTATTATCTCTGTTTGTTTCTTTTCCCTTTCCTCTTGCCTCGATTTTTGGTTTATGCCACCCGTCCCACCCCGCCCCAATCCTCATCCTTGCCTCGCTTTTGGACATACACATTAGCACATCCTAATAGTTATATGCCCGCTGTAACCAAGTACCTCCGTACTTTACTCTAGGTCTGTCTACTGTCGGCCCAGTCCCGTTCTTACCATCCTGCTTATATATACGTATACATACACTCTTCCGCAAGGTTTGTTCGAGAATGAAGGCGAAGACATGTCGGCTTCGAGATGTTTCGATTTTCAAACTCCATACCCGGATGTTGGAAGACGAAGAACAATACCTCCGATATCCGGCGGATCGAAGCATGATACTATACGTACATCCTGGCCATGACTCGGGACCCAGGGTAGCGCGGTTGTATGTGCTGGTGTGGGTGTGGGATGGGACGTCTGTAATTGTGCGCGGCTGTCCCCGCGGCTGCTTTTGTTTTGAACTGTGATGCGCCGCCGCGGTACGCCTTGGTCCCTGGTACAGTGACTGGACGTTCTCCTCAAACCTGGAGCTTAATGTTTACTCAGACTCGGAGAAAAGGGATAAGGACTCGAATTTCGGGTCGTCCACAGGCTTCGACCGACGAGTCTGACGACCAACTGCGAGTCTTACGTCTGGGCCTTAACCCGGTACCTCTAGTGCTAACGGCAACGCATCCACGTCTGTGTCCACGAGACACGTCCCTGCCCCTTTCACCCGCGCTTAAGCAGCTTGGCTGACACCTCATATGATCACTAGGATCCCACACACCAGGCGTATCTCAATCTCAGACTCTCAGACTGACACAATTTTCTCTAACACATCCACGAAACAACGACCCTCAAGGATGCACTGCCAGCGCGGAGTTTGTGCTCTCACTTCCCGACGCGGACGTCCGAGGCGCATGTGCATACAGGCGTCGGGACTCGCTATAATTCGATATTCGACCCAGACGTTCGACAGACACGTATTGGAAATTTCCAAGTTGGACGTCTCGGAGACCAAGGACGATCGCTGATGCTGATGCATGATGCGTGGGCCAGGGGTCGCTTAGTATAGCGTCGTCGCCGCATACGCCGAAAATGAGCACCGACAGCGGTATTCGCGCAATAGTACGGCGCAGCTCCGTTCGCCGGGGCAAGAAGCTGCTCAGTCCTGAGCTGTGCAAAAAAGTCTATGTGATTCTCGGCTAAGTCTACCCTTCGTCTCCATCTCGCTGTGACTCCGATCATAGCTGGCAGATGCGAGTAATGATTTTTCTGCTTCCTGAGGCTTCCTGCTGCATGCTTTCACAGGATTTTTTTTCGCGCCAGCAAAGCCTCCAGTATGCTTCGAAGCAGTTGTCGCGTTGGATAGCCACGCGTACATCCTTGCAGATCACTCTCCAGTTAAGTAATTAATATCTTGGCGATATTTTCTATATTAATGAGATCAGAGATGAACGTTAACTTGATATAGTCCCCTGAGAGCAAGGCTATGCAGAGGAAATTAAATAGGGATAGGGTTCGACTCCTAGTACAAAGCGCAGCTCGTACGACTACTGCTGCCAGCACAGCTCCCATTCACTGTACACCGCAGTACTACCGCAGTTTACAATCGCGGTTAACGAAAGGACGCGAAAGGCGAACATTGTGTACTGAACAATCAAAGTCAAAGGTGAAACGCGAAGTCCAAAGCATATCACGACGCGGAGAAGAGAAGGGAAAAGAAGGGAAGGGAAGGGAAGACAGCCACAGACGAAAGTGGCTTTTTCTGTGGGACCTTCTCCCACTTCACCAGGGTAACCGGTGATGGAACACGATTTCAATAATACAAATCCACTCGCGATCAGCAACCTCGAGCTTGAGCTTGAGCTTGAACAACTTCTTATTGTAGGTCAGTCAGCAACTCAACGAGTCGGGCCAGTCAAATTTCAGGCTTCTGCTCTTCCTTTCGTCTCCTACTCACACGCTCCAAATAAGTACAGCTTCCGTCGATCGATGATGTTGGGGACTAGTTTGGTGCCAGGGGTCGGGGGTCGGAAGTACTGCGGCTAGGACGCGCACCAAACCTCGGGCTCTCGATCAGGTTACGAGCTACGGAACCAAATACACGCGCGGCACAGACGGAACTTCGGGGTCCATTGTGGCACTCGCTTCCAAGCTTTTTATTGTGGTAACGGGGATTAGAAATGACTGCCATACGTCTTGTATCTGCAATTTTGGTTAGGAACAGCGAACCGCTGGATTTGTATTTACGTCCCTTTGCGAGACCCTAACATCCGTCATTTAGAAACCCAAAAATGTAAGGGTGTAGGCTACTAGTTGATGCACTATGATCCATATCATGTTTTAATATGTTGCTTAATAAATTTTCGGTTGAATACGACAATAGACCACGGCAGAATACATCCGGCTGCTGTCTTTGCGGTTCAATTTAATGTTCGTTATTTTCGAGGAGTCTTAATGCATTATTTATCCTTCACGCATTCTTCGTGAGTCAAGCTCTGTGAAATCGCGACAGTGGACTGCTGGTTCACAAGCCTAAGAACGGCCCAAGATCATAGCCTCGTAGGAATGCACATGCCACCTAACGAGGAGCCGGAAATGCACCAGGTTTTGCAGGAAACTGCCTTTACTACGCGATTATTAAAGCCATTGCAACCGCAGTCGTTGAGTCTCGACTCTCACGAGGGGGCAACGAGAATTCGCCCGCTTGCGCGACTGTAAACTTTAATCCAAATGTGATATTTCCTTTGGAAAAGAAAAAAACTAGAAGAGAAGAGGAAGGATGCAAAAGAGGGCGAAGGGAGAGAGTTCCAGAGGTGGGTTGGTTCATCTGGCTACAAGTACATACAAATACCTGTACTTTCTCCACCCGCCACCATTCATTAACTGGTCGTTATAAAGATACATACTCGCCAGCCCAACGAGAAAGGAAACACCAAGGACTAGCCTTAGTGCCTTCCGCCACCGCTGAAGTGGAACTGGAATGGCATCCCCCCGCCACCACCATGCTGGAATGAGCCGCCACCGCCCTGGAAGAACTGCGTAAATGGATGCGACCCCTGCTGGAAGCCATGCGCGCCCGCAGCGGCAGGGTCATTCGGGTCCTCTCCATTGTCGAACCGCTGACGCAGCTCCGGATTGGAGAGGACCTCGTACGCCTCATTCACCGCAGCCATCTTATCCTCGCTTCCACCTTTGTCCGGGTGCGCGCTCTTTGCTGCGCGCCGGCTGCGTAAAAGGCAAGTCAGCACTTGCGTAGACAATACAGGAGGTAGGGGAAAGTTTACGCACTATGCCTTTTTGATTGTCCGCTCGTCAGCATCCCGCGACACGCCGAGGACTTTATAGTAGTCTTTCTGGCGTGATTGTTTCAGGAGACGCTGTGCTTTCTGGAGACGTCGCATGACCTGCCCAATTTCTCCATTGTTAATAATAGGACACATTGAGGATGTAAAGAGACTCACGTCCTGGTCTGACCGACCGCTCGCTTCGAACGCTTTCTCCAGTGCACGTACCGCCTCTTCCCACTGCTCCTTCGAGAGTGCGGCCTCACCTCGCCCTATTAATCCGTCGACATCATCTGCGTTGCCTTCGAACCTCAGTAGCTCGTCACACCACCATTCCGCTCGTTTCGCCTGTTCCAGCTTTACATACGCCTGGCACATCGTACGGAAGATTTCCTTCCGTCGTTCGCTTGTCCTCGCAGGAGATACAGACGCGGGTATCTCGACCTGCGCAGCCTCGGCCTCAAACTCTGCCGCAAGTGCAGTGCCGAGCGGGCCATCCTTACTTGGCGAACCGAACACGTGCGTCACGACTCCGCGCCAGTCATTCGCCTCCCGCAATGTGCTGAGTGTCGCAAAAGACTTGTCTAACTTCTTGAGTTTACGATGTAAAGCCGCACAGGTTCGTGAATCCGGATCGAAGTGTAGGCATTGCTTCAACGTCGTCTGGGCCTGTGTTGACGGAGGCAGTAGAAAATACGCCAGCTGTGCGATCCGAGTGAAAAGAGATGTTCCTGGTGCAGTGAGGTGAGTAAGTCTTATAAGATCGCCGACTGCCTGCTGCGCGTCTCCAGCCTCGAGTGCGCACTCCGCGCGTAGCTCCCGCAGCTCCGCCGAATGTGTTGCGGTGCGAAGTGCCTCCGTTGCGGAATCCACGCATTCTTGGTGAAGTCCAGCGCGCTTGTTCTGTACGGCCTTCCGATCGGCAACCTCGCCCTCAGACACCGCGAACAGCAGGTCACCTGCACTCGTGTCACCCTTGACCCGAGATGAGTAACTCTTCAGTGCGTCGCGTGCGCCGGTCCAATCTCCCTCCCTGGCATAGATTCGACTCTTCATAAGTAGCGCTTTTTCAAAGTTGCCAGACGTCAGGTCTAAAACCCTGTCGAAGTCCTGCATCGCAGGCTGGTGACGGCTGAGCGAGTAGTACGCGGTTGCACGCTTGTAATATAGGATGTAATCCGTCTGCGACTGCTCTATGGCAAACTTCAGCAGGTGCAGGTCTTAGTAAGTGTCGTTATCGCACGCACCTATTGCCTGCGAGTATGCGCCGATCGCATCGTTGAATTGACCCGTGGTCAGGAGCGTGTTCGCGCGGCCTATAAGCGACTGCAATTCTGACGCAGCATCTGGCTGGGCTGTAACCAGGGCGGATAGGATAAGAGCAGCGAGGCAGGATGGCAAGAGTCTCGTCATGCTGGTCGTGTTGTAGAGAAAGACGCTCCAGTCCGGACGAGAACTTGTCGACGAAGTGACACGTATGTAATACTCGCGCAACGCTGGTGTCCACGATGCCCTGACGTGTCCACCCCGAAGCTCTCCAGATATTCGAAGAGTACCTTCCTACGGGCGCTTTGAGTAAGATGGCAGTGACGGAAAGCTGTAGGCAAAGCTGAAGAGAATGTCGTGAGGAGGGTCCTGAAATTGCGGCTGGAGGTCGGCCACGCCGAGGCACAGTGAACTAGTTACTAAACTTGGAGAGTAATTTTGGTCACCATATTGCTTACTAACACAACACGGGACGTCTCGTAAATCTCATGAATAAATAATACGATATAATGCGGCTACAGTACAATGAAGTCGGAATTACGCACGGAGTGCATTTACAGGCAGGAAGGGGCTTTGGGTGACTGAATCGGACTAACGAGAATTTCCAGGAATGCCACGACAGTGCGCCGTGGCAGCTAACAAGCATAACGTCACGTGATGAGTCATAATTCCATTCTTTCAAGCTTCGGCCCCGAGGCCTTTACATTTTTGACGATCCTCGAGGCTCGTCGGCCTCGTCCACTGGGGTAATGACTCCTTTATCCGCAAGATTCAATAACCGTATTTTATAACCTCTATGGTTTTCGTACAGGACTCCTACGTTACTGAAGTTCATATCTCTCAAAGCTCGCAAATATAGCTTCAACTTTAATGGCAAACACGGACAAGAACCAGGGCGAACTGCCCTTCAAGTCGGGACTTGGCACGATCTTATCTTTTATGCGGCATCACAATCTGCCGAAAAAAGGGCCCCAATAAAGCTGGCCCGTTGTCAAGGCGCCGCGAGCCACCTTCAACGCTTTGTCTCGTAAGCCCACGTATTTAGGCGGCTCGGTATCCTGATCAATGGTGAATTGCGACTCGGAGCCCCAGACATCGAGCCTTCAAGCTATGACTCGGATGTCTCCCCATATCCATCGGCTTGCCCCAGAGATACTCAGCATGATCTTCAAACTATGTCTAGAGAGGCGTGAGCAGTACTATACTGTCACTTCCCTCAACTCTGCACCACTAGTCTTACTTCGCGTTTGCAAAGTATGGCGTGCTCTCGCTCTCGGCACTTCCGAACTATGGGACTCAGTCTCCCTTCGTCGGCGCGTCGGTCCACCCTATGGCTATAACTTTGACAGAGACGCAGAAATCCTCGACGATTGGCTTGCCCTTGCAAACGTCCGTCCCGTATCGGTGCAACTCTGCTACGGTGACATAAAGAACTACGGAAATTCGCTCATGTGGAATACTCTGCTCGATATTGCAGGCGCGCTTGTCCGTTCTGGCTCCCAATGCGAGCGTCTGTATCTCCGTCTCCCGGATGATTGCATGGAAAAGCTACTTTGGAATATCTGCGCAGAAGACGTCAGTCACACATCGCTTCGCAGTCTAACGCTCCATAGCACGCGTGAAGGTCTCTTACGGGAGAGGTATCATGCATGGTGGGAAGAAGACGAAGATGATCCCCACTTTCCCAACTATTTCCATGAACTCGATATCGGCGGATTTTTGAGGCTCGAAGACCTTGGTGTGCATTTCCCTGGACCCCTCGCGCTTTTGGGTACATCAAATTCGGTGAAGAAGTTGACGGCGTCCATATTTGCATGGCAACACCTTGACTTGTACATTGGCGCGTGTCCAAACCTTGAAGAACTTACTCTCGAACTCCACGAGCCTCTGCAGAACAAAGTTTGGGAGCCTCTGGAAGGCGAATTCGGCCTTACGCTTCCGCACGTTCATACGCTCGAAATACGTTGTGCGATTGGTGGGGCTCGGGGTGGCATAGCCCTGACGCAGCTCTTCCTGCGGCTGCACGCCCCGCAGCTCAGAAGACTCCGCTTTCGCCGTCTTTACCAACCTGAATTCTTAAACCCATCCATCTTTTTTTTGACTCAGTTATTTTTCAACCTCAACGCGGAATACCTGGAAGAACTCGAAATCATCGACCTCACCCCTGAGCCGGACGACGCTAATACCATTGCCGATATGTTTGATAAGGCGCCTCGTCTGCGCAGCTTTTCGTATCGTGATATTAACGCGAACGGGAGCGTCGAATCATTCTCACAGCTTCTTACTGCGCTCACATGGGGTTGCACGGAATTCTCGCCCGCACCGCGTTTGGAGACGCTTATCCTCGACACAGCAGATATGCGCGGTGGCAAGGCCGCCGCCGTCTCCATGCTCCTCCAACTGCTTGCGACACGCAACATGAACTTCAGCGAGGAGAGCCTTGATGTTGGTGAAGGAGATGCCATGGACCAAAGTGACATTGAACAAACACAAACAGTTAAAACCGAAGACCAATCAAAAGCTGACAGACCAGTGCTCCTCCGTGAGCTCCGCCTTCCAAGAGGATATTCGGACATAGTTAGAAACGCAGACGAATTCGGTATTTGCAAGGCTGTAAATTTTGGCTGTGTCACGGAACTTGATGATCTCAACGTGGATGAAGGCCTGGACGACGGGGACGATTCGCTCGCTTATCTAAATCGCCGAAGGCAACGCCCTCGTTCTAGTACATCGTCAGGCCATAGTACTGTCATTGTTGCCGATGGTGAGGAAATTGCGTACGCAGAGCATGGGTCTAACGGCGGACCGTCTGGAGGAGTGGAACAGCCTATCCCAGAAAATGTCAGTCAAAACGGGACATTTGGACCTGGTCTGCGAGCGTCATCCACAGATTACTATGGTGGGTCCCTAGCGGAGGTCGAACGACTTCTTTGAATCCAAATAGTTTATGCTGCAATGATATTAATTATGCACTACATGTACACGTCCTTTCCTTTCATGGCTACAATCTTCTATACCTGTAAATGTAACGAAAAACAGAATGTCCTACACTCGGAACAAATTTACACGGCTGTCCCAACCACAGCTAGCCAGCAGGCCCTCTTGATAGAGCGCCCAAGCGCAGCCTACCACAAATTCTGTGTGCGCGTCGTGCACGTGTGCGAGTGGCATACGCCCCGGAGGTGGCTTGGTCGTCCAGCTGAGACCTTTTTAGTACATACAACCAAGCATGACAAGAATAACACGTACACTCGGCAAGTCATATCATAGCTTGCGCTTGCGAGCACGTCCGCATGATGGGGACTCCACTGCACCTTGCGCACAGCGTACTCATGGCCCATAAACTCCCCCTCGCATGCTGCTCCCACCAATGGGCCCTCGCGTGCCCCGCCACCGGTCTTTAACATGCGACAGTCCCACACTCGCACGTGTTTGTCCGTGCCACCCGTGGCGAGAATAAGAGGATTGTATTTGTTCCAATCAAGCGTGAGCAGTTCCGCTGGTCCTCGCGGTGGGACGGTGAGCGCCGGAGTGGAGACCGGTGAGGTGAGGGAGGTCGGAGCAGATAGGAGTGCGGGTGCGCGCAGATCAAAGATGCGGAGTGCACCATCACTTGAGCAGGAAGCGAGGAGGTCGGGATGATGTGGGGAGAACATAGCTTGGTATACGCAGCCTTGTGTAGCTTGTAATGTGGTAATCGAGTGAGCACGATCTGGAGTCCACTGTTGAGAGTGTGTCAAATACGTCTAAGTGAGTTTGAAGAAATGAATGATGGTTTAAAGTATCGATCTATCCCATAAGCTCATTCTACAGCTCGTTCTATCAAGTCACATATATATATATATATATATTTGAATAAAAGTAGGACGATATTGCGGTATCCCATAGCAGCTCGAAGATTCACCGCATTATACAAAGTCAACTAGAGTTTCTGCTCACCAGTTTTACGGTCCCATCCCACGAAGATGAACAAAAGACGTCTTTCTTCACGTTGGACCAGTCGACCGAGAAAATTTCCCGGGAATGTTCTTGCCAGATACGAATTGGCAGATCCTACTGAAGTCTCTCTTCAATGAGCATCATTCACCAAGAGGATCTCAACGGACGGACATTGAGCGTAATATCCCACAGCCTAAGCGAGCCATCCCCCGACGCGGTCACGAGTTGGTTTTCGTGAATTTCTGACCATGCGAGATCGTAAAGTCCATCTTGAGTGGGGTAATGTTTCTCTAGGGCGAGTGCCGGTAGAGGCCCGGGACCCGGGACAAGAGACGCGATGTGTAACCGCCCGTTGCCTACAAGACCATAGTTCGCTGATGAGCTGATAGCCAGGCGGGCTTCGTGGAACGGGGACCAGGCAAGAGAGTAATGCGCAAATCCAGGCGTATGCAGCACGGACGGCACAGGATTCGTCGACATCGTTGGTTGAGACTTGGGGAGGACGGGCGGCTTTTGAGCCGCCCGCCATATCGTCGGGGTTTAAAACCGTCGTCCGGAGGCGAAGCTGCCCGGGGTATAGTATCACGTGGCCACTGTCGGCATAATCAGCGGGAAGATTCAGGAAAGCTAAATCCACAGCTACCGCCATCGGCTCCGCTACACATGGCGGGGAAACGCAGACGCGGACTTAATCAACTGAGCTACTTACCCTGATACTACTGCCGGATCTCTGCTATCGCTTTTCAAGAGTTGAAAATCAGATGTTTTCCCAACGTGTACATCAGTGAAATTTCGGAGGTCCTATTGGCAGGCCGCAGCCCACGCAATGAGCTGCATAGCAGGCATCAATGCCTTTCCATCCGTGTCGAATGGTGGGATCACTGCGATCGTGTCCATCGAGACAACCTTGCAGCGGCCTGTGGCCTGATCTCCTTCCTCTCTTGGCCATCGCCGCACGTCCCCACCGCCGCTAAGCTCAAGGCCATAGCGAAACTTGGTAAGTGTGTCCAAGAGCTCTCCAAGCTATTTGAGCGGCTCCATCGAGATCTGTGGAATGTGGATGCACAGATTACTGCTGTCTGTACCACGGGGCGTTATGGCACATTATGTTGGCATAGAAGTGACGGAGATCTCCGCCGCGGTCCGGTTTCCCGTTCCACTTGATGCAGTGCCGCTTGTACCCCCCGTTAGTACAGTCTTTAGTCTTTCCTTTACGATTTACTTGATGATCCTCAAACTTGTTACTGGCCCATCGTAGCTCGGTTTCTGAATCACACCTACCTGTTTCTGCTCATCGTCCCCGAGGTCTCGCCGCTGGTCCGCAAGTACCGTTCAACTAAGAGGTGCTCTGGACAGTGGTGACTTTTGTCGTCTTCCTCGTCTGCTCCCACATCCCGCTCTATGGCATAATGTCCTTCGACCGTGCTACCTCATGGAGCCCGGCATAACAACCGTTGTTGCCTCAGCCCTCGCACGATCGTGCAGCTCCTCGAAGGCGAGAACGTTGATGCAGATTTCACTTGAAGGATGATAGGGTTATTTTCACTTGCAGGCTAATTCGTACGTGTTATCTCGACGCCAACTGGTACTGACGTGTTGCACAGTTTTTGCACTCATGATCTCGAGGGAGATAAGCGGACTGATGAATTTAAGAGTCGTCACGATGCAGTTGAACCTGAGTGACGTTTCGTTTTTACTTTGAACGTCCCTATTGTCAACAATGCAGATTGCCCAGATGTGGTACTCGATAAAAAAGATATCTACGAGAAGTTCGGCGACTTCCTCGTTCAATTTGGAACGAGCTTCCAGTGCATCAGCAAAAATGAGGTGTCTCCAGAGCAGGCAACGGGCTTAATTGAAGTCCCGTCGTCCGGCAACACAGCGTGACTTCACGCGAAAGATGGATGCGATACTGCACATGTTCGGCGCGATCGCATTAGACGGCCCGCCGGAACTCAAGTCTAGTGGTGCATCCTTGCCATCAGCTATCAAAATCCTGACTGATACAATTCCGGAGCGATTTGTCTGCCGTTATCGCCCCATTTTCCTCTTATTGGTGCAGAAATTTCGTAATCCACCATGATTTCGTCGGCGACTGCTGCTCTCGATTTCGTGAAGGCCATGATCCCACATCTCGCCGGTGATTACGTCTGATTGTTGTGACACAAGACGCACTTCAAATCTGCCAGGACGATGTAGACAGCTCTCTTTCGTCCACGCTCCGAGGCGCGATATCCCCTCCGAGTTCGTTGTTGGGAAGTTTCGTACAAGAGATGATTCGCGTTTTGCGTCAGGAGGCTTCGACACAACACGTATTCGCACTCGATCTTCCTAGCAGCACCTTTCCGGGCGAGGTTTGTGATATCTTGTTCCTTGAGTTTGATGATCCGTCAAAGGGGGAAATATCGCCCATAGCTTATCGGGTTTTTGAAGACCTGAAGCCTACCCGCATGCAGTCCTGGTGGAGGACAAATATTGGGTACTCGCGCCTAAAAAGGAGCCCTCATCAGGAGGTCGCAGATGCCTTGTCATTGTTGGTATGGATAACGTTGGGATATTGGTAGCTGAGCAACTGATAAAAGCGGGATGGTCTGCTGTCGTTTTCATTGAAGAGAAAAGCAGGAGTGACATCGAGGTGACATTGATGTTTTTATCGCTTTTCTCACAGAGTGCTAATCAAGACTATAGATCGCATCGACTGACAAGGAGGGGTCTGATGTGCGCGCATAAGGTTAGTCTGTCATATGCGCCAAGAATAAATTATAAATATTTGTATTCTAGTCCCACAAAATTCATCCGTATACAGTGCACGCGCATACGCTTGGTCTTCCGTGTGCGCCGAAAAACGAATAACACGAAGCTTTCCCAGATTTCTGGACAAGTGAGGGCTGACGGTATGAGGATTATGATGCGTGGCTTATCACTGGCTCAACAAAACATTTAGGACTGAACTGACTTGACCTCAGACACGGACGTGCTATATAAAACCTGTGTACC